>VXBS01001140.1:90675-133728 GCA_013400255.1 Sitta europaea | reverse complement strand
CGGAACGGGCCGGGGGGCGCGGCCCGGCAGGGCGAGGCCGCCGCGCTGCCGCGCATGAAGCGCCGGGATTTCTCCCTGGAGCAGCTGCGCGAGTTCGACGGCGCTCGCAACCCTCGCATCCTCCTGGCTGTCAACGGCAAAGTCTTCGACGTAACCAAAGGCAGCAAGTTCTACGGGCCCGGTGAGACGGCGGGGGGATGGGGGGAGCCCCGGCCTGGGACCCACCGGCGGTGTTCCATTGGCGATGCTCAGCGGGTCCGGGTTCTCCTCAGGCAGCCGTCATTTTCCCAGATGCCTTGATTTGGATGTGCCCTGGTTAATTCTATTTTCTTTTTCCCTTCTGTCTCTTCTAGTAGGTTTCCCAAGTGCAGCTGAGCAGTGCTTTCTTCGTTCTAGCGCTTACGGCTCAGGAGATGAAACCAACCAGCTGGTTATTTATTTAGGTGTAAATGCCATATCGAGTGTGACTTTTAGTCAGGAGAGAGATAGGCAATGAGAGCTCTGGGAGTAGTATGTTGCCGCTATTGGGAAGAGTGCAGAAATCAAGCCAGTCTCTTAGATAGACAGCAATCCTCTTTTGAGGGGAAATGTGTATTTCAAATGTTCTGAAAAGCAAAATGTTCTGGGTTTGTATTCACCTTGTACATTGTGAACCGCATCATCTTTTCTCATGATAAACAGCAGTCTTAATAATGAGGTGGGTAAACTTACGGTGAGCACTGTGTTCACGACTGATGCCAAAGGAAATGAGGTTTATGACTGCTGATAATTTTCTTCTTTAAACAATGGCGGTGTGGAAAACTTGGATCTAATCAAACTGTGCAGGAGTTTTCATAGTAGGCATAGCAATCTTCCTTGTGAGAGGGGTGGAGGGCAGAGAGAATGTTTCCCACTCCCCCAGGAAATTGTTCAAGTTAAGTAATCATTTATTATTATTTAATAAGTGAGGTTACAAAAATAAAAATACAAAGCTGGCATGTTAGAAGCCTTTGGTTCTTGGCGGGGAAGGGATGAGCAGTTCTGTGGTTGAACTGGGCTAGAATTTTGTAACTACTTTACACTTAAAGTTTGTGATACCAGTTGCAGAAAGTGCAGCTGCTGTAATGGAATTGAAATGCTTTTTTGGCTGGGTACTCTAAAGCTCACAGGGGAATCCAAAGTACCTTGCCGTGCTTTATGTTGTTTATTAACCAGTAAAGCTGAGAAAATGCAGCCTGGTGAGCTGCAGCTTTCACGACTCTTAATCAGGCTAGTTCTTTTGTCTCTCTTATTTAGGGGTTTTTATACTGAGACCTGTGTGCTGACATAAAATGCAGGTAATACACATGCTGCATGGAACTTAAAACACCAGTAAGCTGACAGAGTGCTCCGTGAATTAATACTGAACCGTGATCTAAACATTCACTTTCTCCCTTTTGTGTTTCAAACGCCAGTTAAATGTTAGGCTGTCCTCTCCAGATACCATCAGTGGTTCACACTGTCTACCTTTGGAAGCCTATTATTGTGAGGAAGCTAAAACTTAATGTTCTAGGACATCAATCTGCTTTTTGATAACTGGTAGCAGCTGGTTTCCTTAAAAGCAGTGCTCCTAGCTTTTTGTCGAGAGGGACAAAGGCTTTTTTATTTTTTGTCCCTGTAGTGAAACATTGCCTTTTCCTAAGAGAATTGACATAGTTTTCATCCATCAGATCTGTAACTTGGGATGTTGTATGTAAAGCTCAACCAGTGCATCATCAGCTGTGTGTTCTCTGCCAAACACGATGATTTTTGAATCGTGCTGACGTGGTTTCCCTCTTTGGATACGTATCAGGGAGTTTTTTCTTGAAACTGTTTTGTTGCTGAAAAGGAAAATAGTACTAAGTAGTTTGCAGGCCTTAAAAACCTGAGAAGAGTTCAAGTGGAAAAGTGTCCTACAGCTGGTTGAGATCTTTTCAGAAAGGCTTCAGCCAGAGTAGCCAGATGTCCACAGCAGTTCTCATGGAATTTTTATGTCTCGTAGCTGGAGTGTGGCAAGGGAAGTGCAAAGCATACCGACAAAGCGTGGCCAAATTTTAACAGAAGAAGGAGCTGAGGACATTGGCTTTGCTGTTTTTCAGGCTCTGACTGTGAGCCTTTAGTAGTATGTTGAGGGCCTGATGTGAAGAGAGAGTGCTTCAGCTTTGAAGGCAGCGGGGAGCAGTGGCTGAGGGCTCAGTGTAAGGCTTCAGTAAGTCTGGAGGGCTGGCTGCCTCAGGTGGCTTCTCATGTCTTCATTGTTGGGTCTGGTTTTTCTCCTTCAGTGTAGTTTGGATGCCGAGTTCCTTCTTTTTATACTTGTGGCAGAAAGTTTAAAATGCACAAATTTGTCATCTAGTCCAGATTTTTGTCCAACAGTTGAGATTCTGTTAAAGTTTCCACCAAGCTTCTGATTTTATTCAAAGTTCTCCTCGTTTTAAGTTTCCGTCCAGCAAATCCTGTTATACATTGGTCCATTTCATTGAAGAGCCCTTTACATATGTACAGTTAAGGTATCTTTAAATTATGATAGCCATCCTTTCAAACAGCCATGACTGAAAACTTCATTTTCTCAAACATGTAATCCAAATATTCCCCAGGGTTTTTTTTTGTTTTGGTTTGGATTTTTTTTTTCTCATGTTGTCTTCTTTAGGCCTTCCACAGTTTATCTGATCAATATTCTTTTAATCTTTCATATCTCTTACTGTATTTTAGCTAAGAGTAAAGAAAGGCTACACTGCACATATAACATTCTGTGCCTCCAAAAGCCACTTTCCTTACATTGAGCTCTTAATTTAAAACTTTGCTTGCCAAGTTCTTTTCCAAAATGCTGCTCTGTCCTGCAAAGACACCATTTGTTTCAAGACTTCACTTAGGTTTATTAAATTCCACTTCTGCTTGTGCCCAGATGAGTAAGTGACCTAGAATGCTTTGACTGATTATTAACTCTAATTAATTGCCTTTCCCTTCATCATCCACAAACTCCAAAGAAAAATAAGGTAAACAATTAGTGGTTCACTATTAAAGATATCACATAACCAGACTGTCAGAGAACCTCTATTGGGATGATTTCCCATCTGTAATCACATCCCATGATTTAGGTTCTAGTCATTTATACTTTTTGTGTGTGCTGTGCTGGTATATCTTACAGTGAAATACAGTTTTTTCTTTTCAATTATTGTAACACTGAACTTTGTGTGTTTGTTTGCATCAAGAATTCTGGTTGTATATTTGTCAGTAGCAGAGCATTGTAAGAGTTAGTGTACTTTATGTCAGCAAATCTTAATATTTAGCAGTTAAATTTGCATGCCAAGGTAATGCTGTAAGCATTTTTGATTAACTTAGTAAATACTTTCTGCATTTATGAAAAATACTCGTCTTTGAGCATGACAAAGCAAGATTATGTGCAACCCTGAGTATGCAACTGTTCACGTCACTTCTTGGTTCTTAATGTTTCATGATCTTAAAAAAATCAATTTCCTGGCTTTCCTTGGCTGCAGTATGTTGTCACTGTCAACTCGTTTCTCATCCTGCTTGTCTTTCACAATGTCATGAAGATATCTGGTTTTCCAAGTTTGCCAAGAAGAATAGATTAGATAGTAGTAGTTCCTTCCACAAAAAATACTCCATCATAGTTCATTTTCTGTAAAGGGGAAGCTACCTTTATTTCATTGTAATAAACAGTCATCATTTTTTCCAACAATTTATATAAAAATTATTGAATGCTGTTAGACTTTCTTTGTGATTGAGTGCCATAAATTTCACTGTGTCTCTGTTGACCCCATGGCAGTGGTGCTTTTCCATACATCTTTTCCAAGGGTATGGTTAGAGTGAAATGTTGCAGGAGGGACTCTACATATGTTGTGTTTGGAGAATACTGTTAAGGGTGGCCTTATCTTAAGAACACAACAGGCTGAGGGGGTTGCAGATAAGTACAGAGGATAAGACTGGGGGAAATAAATGTTTTCTGTAAAGTATGAAAGGTCTTCTCAGTGGTTCTGATGTTTGTCAGCTCTTTGGTTGTCTGTGTAGTGGAAGTGTCTCCCTGGGATTCAGCTTTTCAGAGAAATAGCATTCCTGGATGAAGAAGTGGAGTTCCAGGCAGAAGCAGTAAAACTAAAAGGTGTATGCACGCATATTGGTGAGAGGTTGCTTCTGTACTTCTGGTTAAAGAGTGTAGTGCCTTTGCTACCAGGGCAGAGGTTGTTCTGAGCCTCCAGGCCATGTTCATGGAGAGCAGTAAAGTGGGTTTGTGCAGGAAGATCAGCACTCTGTCTCCTCCTCTGCTTCTGCTCTGTGTGTCTGTCAGCTCTCTCTTGTTTTTTAAATTTATTTTTCCCTTTTTCACAACTTCAGTATATTCCTTAAAACTTGAACAACTGTGTGTTTCATAACACAGTTAGGTCTGTAAATTCCTAGTTCCTATTTAAATCAATCGTGTTCCAGTCAAAGAATTGATTCAGCTAGAGGAAACCTCTGAGATCATTAAGTCACCTGACATTTGAGGGGCCTGACCAAGCAGGTGTGCTCAAAGCAAGATAGATGAAATGTGATAGTGACATCATTGTTAGTGACATGTAGGTGTTAAGTCCAGTACACAGCAGCATTTTCCCCCACTGAATGAAAAAACCTGGCCAGCATTGCTTGTCTTATTAGGAAATAAACTGGTGGGCAGCAGAGCATTTCTCACTAAACCAAGATGTGGAATCTAGGTCCCTCTCAGGAATGTAACTATCTTCCAGACAGCTCCTGACTGCTGGACTGCAGGCTCTCTTACCAGTGCTTGCTGTCTGCCCCTTTAGTTGAAATTGGGCCATTGATTCTTGCACTTTCTTCTTTTTTTCAGAGTTAAAAAGCAAGTAAGTAAAAGAGAGAGTGAGACTCTCTGGCCTTATGCTTGAGGAGTCAGGTTTAGACCCCTGTTTATAGGCTGTTCCCATCTTAGCATGTAGACTTAACATCTGTAGAGTTCCCATTTAGCATGTGGATTGGTCTCCTAAGAACACATACTCTCCATGCAAGTTGTAACTTAAAATTGACCCACGTCTTCCCTTTCATGTAAATCTGGAGCAGTAAAGTTAAAATTATGTCACCTTGAATTCCCAGTGATAAATGTTATTAGAAACCTTCTGCTTTCACGCTACACCTCCAAATGGCTTAGTCTATCTTTTCAGCTTTTTCATTCTCTCATGAAAGATGCAACACTGAACAAACACGTGTCAGGGTTCAGATAGAAAATTTGAAACAGCCAGTGAAGGTTTCACTTCAGTTTGGAGTGGAAAAGTGGGCAAAACGATAGAATAATGCAGTTGTTAATAATTTTGTAGCCTGTTTCCCTTTGCCCTAACTCACATGAAAGGGGAGATTAGTCCTTATTCTTGTCTGCAGATTAACAAGTGTTGTCCATGAGTATCTAAACTTCAGACAAAACTGGGGTTTATTTCCAGTAGCTGTATGGAGCCCAGAGATGCATATTTGGTGATTGCTTTGAAGTGCTTTTTGACTGCTTGAAGAAACCAAAGCTGCTGGTTTAAAACTGAACTTTGTTGTTAACCTGTGTGCCTTCTTTAGAGGAATCAGATGGACCTTGTGAAAACGAATACAATCCTTAGCTCACTATCACTTCATTAGCTATAAAGTCCACATGTGGCCATCTGTGGTGTATTCCCCGTGCTGCCCCTTGGAGCCATCCAAAGTTCAGTCTACAACATTCACCTTTGTTACTGGTGTTGGAGTAATAGTCTGGGATGTTCCACTGATACCAAACTGAAATGGTCAGGGAGCCTCTTTGGCAACCAGGGATATACTCTGGAGTTGGATACCAGCATAGGTTTTGCTGGGAGAACTATTGGCCAAACTGTCTGAAAATTGAAATGTGTGCTATTCCACGATCCAGTTTACCCTGTTTGCCTAGGAGCTGACTAGAAGCAGTGCTTCCACATAAAAACTTCATCATTCAAAATTTTTAATATGTTGCTTTAGGTTGAATAGATTTTTCTTTGTCTGCAAAGAGAGATTAACTCTCCATTAGAGAACCATAACAGTGCTAGGAGATGCAGAAATCTTGAATGCATTTTTATGGTCTGAAGAGACTGACTTTACCAATTCTCAATGTACCCAGTTTATTGTGAATAAAGACAAATGTCAGGCTGAACAGGATATCAAATTCATTGAGGCTGCTAAATTCTTAGCTGGATTCTGAAAGGAAGTGAAGCTCTGCAGGTGGTGGGTAGCAACGCTTTGCATGTGCTGTATCTTAGAGAAGGGCGTGCTTTATACGAGGTGGATGTGTAAGGTAGAGGAGGACTTTATCCAGGGGAAATGCAGTGTATGAACGTGGAGGTATAGATGTGGAGATAGGCAGGCAAATGTGTGGGCTTGATAACTGGTCTCAGGGCTGAAATAAACAAAAGCCTGAAATGGAGTTCTTTAAATATGCAAGCCATGATGGGAGGAAAAGCATTCTTCTAGGAACAGCTTTCCTTTATGGAAGAGTTGTACCTCCGTAGAACCAAGGAATGTGTAGCAGACATGTTTTAATTGGTTTTGACACTTCCCTGACTCTTTTTGTTTTACTATGCCAAGTAGGAGTGGGAGGAGAATTTTTTTTTAAGACATATTTGACTGTGAAATAGCTAATTTGGGGATAAAGCAAAAAAAACCAAACCAACAAACACTGAAATTTTGTGATATGGTCTCAGAAACTTGCTTACATGCACAGGTTTACATACCTGTGCTACAAGCTGCTCTTCCTGCCTTCTCTTCAGCATGTCTTGCATGTCATGCTGCAATCAATTATTTATAGCAGGAGCCAGGCTAAATAGGTGGGCAGACAAAAGGAAAGGGAAGAAGGACTGTGGGTAGGGCTTGCAGAGTAAATTGCATCAGGCCATGAAAGAACTCTGTGGGAGTTTGTCTGGGATTGCACTGATGTCTCTACCTCAGTCATATTCCTGAAAGATATTTTCTCCCTGGGATTTTATGTGCTGGCACTTTCCTGGACACTTCTCCAAGTGCAGCGAAATCTAATATGCAAAATAACTTTTGCAGACTGTTGCACCAGTTTTTTATATAAAAGTGAGTAATAGACAAGGGCTTAGAGCAGAACCCTAGAGCTGTATGTTTTGTATTAATAGGAAATACTGTAGTTAAACTTTGTGTAGAAGCACCTGAATGGAAGCTTTAAATCTTGAAGTAGATTGCTCAAACTGAGATCTCTGAACTTCTGCTTTAGGAAGCAAGGTGAAGCCAAGCTTGCACCATTCACTAATAATCACAATTCAATATTTACCTTTTAGTACAGGATAAAAGAATAGAACACATTTCTAAGCTACATTTGCAGACTGTCTATGCTGTCTACTGAGTCCAAAGGTTGCATTTTACAAGTTAGCATTCCACTGAGTGCTTGGACCTGGCTAGATGATTCCTCTGTGACTTCTGAATGCTTCTGTAATAAACATTCTGGAATGTTAAAGTTCAAATTCAGTTTTAGGAAAGAAAAAATATATTGGTGTAGTAGCATCTGAGATTACAAGATACCTGCAGAAATTTTGCATCCATTAATCTTAATGCAAGCTGATGTATTCTAAAAGTTTTCATGCTTTCAGTTGTGTGTTACTGAGATTTGAGGATGTTCAGTGCTTGATACAGATAAATATAATATTCTCTTCTTAATTCCAAAAATTGGAATCAAGATGTTGGACCAAGAAGTCACATCTCAGCAGGTGCTGTGAAACTCCATAAACTACTAAATGCAAGGTGGAAGGGAAGGGGAGCAGGGTGCTACTCTCTGATTAGCCAGAGTTTGGAAAGCACCTCGTGCAAATAATGGAATTTATGGACATATTCACTTGAAACACTTCAGAGAAAGGAAAAACTGGGGGCAGAATACTGTTGGTGGGGTCACTAAGTAACAATTTCTAATTGCTTTCAAGGGTTTACTAGTTGTGGTGTTCGTTAAGAGCTGTTTATAGCTCCCATGTTCCTCATTCAAACATCAAAAACATGAAAAATCTCTTGAATGATGCTGTTTTGCTTGAAGCAGGACTTTTTGTTTGAAGAAAGTGTTGTGTTGCAGATGATGGTCATTGCTGCCTCTTAGGCTGTCCTGTGGAAGTGACTGAGCATGCAGAGTGCATTGGTATAGGATTGATTTCAGTCTCTAAATCCTGCTTTTCAAATAAATACCTAATTCAGGATGCAAATGGGAAAGATAGCACTCTTGACTTGGTTTTCCTGAAGTACTGTACTTGTAGTCCCTGATCCCCAAGGTAGTTCTTGTGAATGCTGTTCTTGGAACTGAAAGGATGAGCACAGAGATGCTGCTCACCATTATGGTTAGACTGGTACAGTGCAAACTTCCAGCTGATAGTTTGTTCTCTAATACCTACTTCTTGTGAAATTGTGCAGTGAAATCAGTTGGTTTATTTCCAGGGAGACAAGGGAATTGTCTTTGACACACAGGATAACTGTCTGTTCTCAGGTTTGACTGTAAGCAGCTTACAATGCCAAGCACTCTGGGTTGGAGAGACAACACTAGTCCTGGTGAGGACTTAGTTTCTGCTAATCCATATGGTACTCAGGTTCCCCACTTGAGGAATTCTTCCTGCTGCATTCAGCCTGTGCCACTGGAGTCAGTGTCCAGCAGGAGCAGATAGGTGTGGTGGCTGGAGCGAGTGGCCTGGGAGCAGCCAGCCTTTCACAGAGATTCCCCATGGCTCATCTGAGGTGCTGCAGCAGGCAGTAGAGGGGTGAAGGCCAGTGTGTTGCCACTTGCTTGTGTTCATTCTTGCCCATGGGTGCTGCCTTTTCTTCAGGCTGACAGCCACTGTTGAGAGGTAAGCCAGAGAAGGGTTCTGGCCTGTTCACCACCAAGTAGGGACCACTCTGTAGCAAGCCGTGGGTATCTCTGTGGTGCTAGGCTGCTGCAGTTAGTGCAGAAAATTTTAAAGTGTGTTTTGGGTTGGTTTTTATTTTTATTGGTTTGGATTTCTTAATTGATCTGAAGTTAAGAATTTAAGAATTTATTTGGTTCTACGTCAAGAAAATCAAAGATAACAGTATGCTTAAAGTTCTTTCAGTTAATTAAAATATGGGAAAGCCAGTTACCAGCCTTACCCTGCAAATCGTTGGTTTACAAATCATCCATTTCTCTTGGCAGCAATATTTATTTCACAGTCATTGCTCAAAATTTTATTGGGATATTTGTGCTGCTTTGCAGTGGTCAAAAAGCACAGAGGAAGCAGTTGCTTTAGATTCCTAATGTGACAATTTGTGCTGTTTTTAAGAGCATTACAGGCCAAGGGTAGAGGCAGTCTGCTGCCCAAAATAAGTGAGATGATTTCCTCAGAAGTAAGAAATGTCAGAAAAGATGTAGAAAATTCTTGTGATTCTGTAAGTGAAGTGAAATCAGCCCTCTTAAGTTCTATTTATCTATAATAATGGCTTTCTAATTAAGATGTCTATGCAGTTTGCTTCTGTTCATACCCTACTTGTAAATATTCAATGTGTTGCTTAATAGAAGTGTATTTCTTTTGAATTCCAGCCTCTGGTCCCTTTGGAATTTGCATCAACTGGCTTGCATCAACTGACAGGGATTTTTCCAGATACCCCTTCAAAGCTATTTTCCTGGTTCTGCTTCTCTCAGCAGACTTTATCTCCTAGTGATATTAAAGATTGAATTGCAGTGCTGTTGGATGTCAAACAGCCATGGCATTAAAACTGTTGCTGCTCCCATCACTGCAGAAATTTAATGTATGGCTTTGGCAGACTACATAAAGAACTGAGAATTGGTCACCATAAAC
This sequence comes from Sitta europaea, assembly GCA_013400255.1. NCBI lineage: Eukaryota > Metazoa > Chordata > Aves > Passeriformes > Sittidae > Sitta > Sitta europaea. The sequence continues at coordinate 123,931 of VXBS01001140.1, read as the reverse complement.
AAAGACGTGAAGGTATCAATTTTGTCTTTTTGTTTTCAGAGGGTCCATATGGAATATTTGCTGGCAGAGATGCCTCCAGGGGACTAGCAACTTTCTGTCTAGATAAAGATGCACTCAGAGATGAATATGATGACCTATCGGACTTAAATGCTGTACAGATGGAAAGTGTAAGAGAGTGGGAAATGCAATTTAAAGGTAAATTCTCAAATTATCAGCTTAAGGAAATGCTTTTAATAAAAATGACTGATTTGGGCTTGGGGAAGCTTTTAAAGAGGTGTTGACAGAAACATTATCACACAATATGCTGAGTCAGAAGGATGCCCAAGGATCATCCATTTTTCAACTCTTAGCCCTGCACAGGACCATCCCCCAAAATCCCACCCTGTGCCTGAGAGCATTGTCCAAATGCTGCTTGAACTCTGTCAGGCTGGTGCTGTGACCCCTGGGGAGCCTGTGCCAGTGCCCAACCACCCTCTGGGTGAAGAGCCTTTCTCTGATACCCAACCTAACCCTCCCCTGACACAGCCTGGGGGTTGTGTCACTGCTCACCACAGTGAAGGGTCTGCCCCTCCTTGTCCCCCCACAAGGGAGGTGTGGACTGCAGCGAGGTCCCCCCTAATGTGTGTACAGTGTAACTTTGTTCAGAGCAGGGATTTTGGGCCTTTCTTCCACAGAGGCTTTCACTATGTGCCACTACAGCTTTTTTAACCTTTTCATTTTATACAAGAAAACTGTTCTCTTAGCTCTTCGGCACAGAGTTTTACTCCCAAATCTCATCAGCTTAGCTGGTGGAACTCCCACTTGAGGTTGTTGGCTTTGGATACCATGGAATTATCATTAGGACTAAGAGTTGTTCTAGCATAAAGGGTTGAACTTGAAGAGTTTGTCTTGAAATAATTTCTGACAAATATGGAAGTATGCCTCTGGAGGGAGGGGGAATTTTTTCACGCTAATTGAAATCAAAACAGACTGAAGGATTGAAGAGCAGTGGTTTTTAGCCCTTGGGTAATTAATAAATCTTGCCTGATCAGCTGGAGGAGAATGGAAACAAAGTACTCACAGTTAAGAGAAAGTAATGGTAGAAAGATTGCTTTAGGAGGCTCAGCTTGCTGCTAAATTACCATCAATTTCAGTGATTGAAATTTAGAACTGTAGTGTGTAGGAGAAAAAGTGAATTTGCAGTAGTATGGGCTAGCAAGCAAATACAGCTGTATTTAATTGTAATGGAATCATAAATCTCTTTCAGAAAAATATGACTACGTAGGTAGACTCCTAAAACCAGGGGAAGAACCATCAGAATACACAGATGAGGAAGATACCAAGGATCACACTAAACAGGAATGAACTTTGTAAACAACCAAAGTCAGGGGCCTTCGGAACTGCAACCTCTTATTCCCCATCACAGAATGTCCTGCATCTTTGGGTACAGTTCATCTGCTGCGAAAAAACATTCAACAGGTTTTGTACAAGGAAAATAATATACTCACAAATGAAGATTTGAATACTAGACATTCTTTGTGCTGCCAAATTTTTTGTTGCAGTTTATTTGTAATGTCTGGTTAGGCTTCGTTAGTGAAGAGGGGCCAGGGATTTAAAGGCAAAAACGCTATTCCTTTTTATCAGTAAGCTGAAGCCTTCAACTAGTGTACCTTACAAGCTCTCTAAAAGACATGAGTCTTCAAGCTCAGAGGAAGGTTTGAATCTTGTTTCGTGTGGGTCTTCTCCTTCAGCATTAAAAGAAAGATGTACTCATCCACATCAGCATCAGTAGGTGAGACTGCTGAAGCCGGTGTTAAAAATGTGAATTTCCAATTTTGTTTTGTGTTGTGGGCATTAGTAGCCCTGCAGAATACTTCAGTTCTCTAAGAGAAGTCCATGTAGATTAGGATGGGGATTAAAATGCATCCTTTTCTCAAAAGGATTGGGTAAAAAAGTTATTTCTACAACAACTATTATCTGAAGCCTGCCTCTCCCCCTTTTTCCCATCCTCTAAATCAAATATTAATTGTGCCTTATTTCGCTTACATAGACTTGAATTGTTTTAAGGGACAGCCCCCCAAATTGCGGTTTCGTAGTCACTACAAGCAGCAGTGAGACTGAATTGGAATGTTCTGTTGACTGGAAAACCTTGATGTCATTCTGTGTATAGAATGTAAAAGAGGAGCACTCAGTGTTACTGCCATATGTTAATACTACATATACTTAAATTAGCATTGTGATGGCCAAATGCATACTCCCATGCTTCTTTTTAAGGAATTACAAACACACAAAAGAAGTCTCCCTTCCTCCTCTTCCAGAAGCTGCCTAACTTTTGGGAGCATAGCCTTCACACCCCCGTAGAGTGAAGGGGCGTTGCGCGCGTGTGTCTGTGTGTGTGTCTGTCTGAATGCAAGACTTGGGAGGGATTGTTTCTGCAGATATTGTAAATACGAGTACCATTTTAATAAAGCATGTACAATACCACATGTGCTGTCAGACTTTGTCTAGAAGCTGTTAAGCAGAGCTGGAATATGATGCAATAAAAAGGGGAGAAGTCTTGGGTAGGTAGATGAAGCTGCCACTGCTGTTACTACTGCTCTTTGTCCCGGTGGAGTTATTTTCCCTTTCAAGTCCCAGCTGGTCAGGAATCTCGAAGACTTGCTCAGGTAAGCTGTATTTAAGAGACTAAACCCATGCCAGTGAATTTATGGTGGGGGGGAGAAAAGTGTTGCAAATCAAGCATTTTAGTAACTGAGTGTAACAGAGAGTATAAGGAATGTGTCACATAGCATTAACAGGACAAGAACAGCAGCCTTGTGGTTTATGTTTGTACCTGGTATCTGGTTGCAGATTTCACTTGCGTTAAGTCTACAGTAACAATTTATATCCATACATTCTGTTGAACTGTAAACTCTGAAATTCCAGGGATGACTACTTTTTTTATTCCTATTTGACTGAAAGATTCATATTGATGTAAATGAAACAAATAAACAAAAACTCTGTGGAATCGTGTGTAACTCACGTGTCTTAGAAGGCAGGATGAATTCTCTTTCTTTCATCTCCAGCCTTGAAATAGAATTGTTTTGGCATGGAAGAAGTCACAGAATTGGAGCTGTTTCTCCACAGAAGTTGTGTTTGCAGGCTCCTGTAGAGGCTGGACACTCCTGGGAGGTGTGAATTCAGCAAGCACTGGCTTCTGCTTGAGTCACGTCCTTATAAGCTGAGCAACGGTGCAGTGTCCAGGCTTGGATTGAGTGTCTGCTAATCATCTAACTGCTGAAATGCTGGGCATGCTGCTGTAACTAACCACAGAAATATGTGGTTTAGATGGAGCAGTGGGAACCAGCAGGATAAATAAAAGCTCCCTTGCATAGGACAGGGGCTGGGAGTAATTAAACACCAGTTCTATATCTGGATGCTTCACTAGGAAATTTTTTTCTTTTAGGTAAGTCTCACTATAAAAAGTTTTATACTACATTTACAGTATGCCTTTCACTTCTAGCTAGTGCACAGCTGTTGCACCTCCCCATGGCACCCAGCTTGGGGGAACAAGACAAGGCAGTCTGTCCAACTATCCTTTAGGACAATGGGGTAAGTTGTTTGTCCCCAGGCCTCCATATGAAAATACATGTATGTGTTACTATACAGAGTCCTAGCTGGAAGTCCCTGACACTTGCTGTGGCTTTGGTTTCTCTGCTCTTCACTCAGTGCAGCTGTTGGTGTTGCTACATCTGGCACAGCTGTAGCATTAGCTGCTCCTCACGCTTGTATCTCCTTGATGGACTAACTTCCTACTGGTGAAAGGTAACTTGTGAAGGAAGAATAGTTTTGTATCTGCTGTGACTTACTAGCCCAGGTGCAGTCTTCCTTTCTGTCACTGTCAGGAAGGCAGTGAAGCTTAATCACAGTGAAGTTACATGTAGTTCTGCTGCTGGGGTTTTAAAATTGCTTTAGAAGGACAATGCTTTAAGTTTCAGGATTAGCTGAACAAGCTGGGTAAACGGTGAGTTTTGCTTTGAAGCACCTTAATGGTAACTGAAGAATACAAAACTTGTCCCATGGCAGCAGAACATTGCACAGATTTGATGTCTAGTGGATTTAAATTAACCTCATCCATCCTACATGCAAAGGTCACTAGTGATCTAAAGCTGACAACCTAAAAAAAGTGCTTTAAAGTACACTGTAGCTTTTATACTTGTAAAAAGTTGACACACAGCATAATTTGGCATAACATCAGATCCACCCAAGCTTCAGTGCAATTATAAATTTGATGGCAGTGTTCAACCTTGGAACATTTGTGTCAATGACTTGGTCAAAATTCACTGTTAGGTAAAATAACAGGCAGGTTGATACTGTGGTAAATTTTGTTTAAGCAACATGAGGGTCTTGATGGAAGAATGTCTCATCTTCAGAAAAAAAATACATCTCCAGTTTAATATATGACTTGTTTTCCTAGTCTAGGCTTGATGTTAAATTTGTCTTAGTCATCATTTGCTTTGACAGTTCTGCCTCATTTTCTATACCACTTCCCAAAAATGGTTAATTTTGGCAGCAGATATATTTTCAAACCACCTTGGTTTTTTTAAAAAAAAGTACCATGTTGTTACTTGATCTGAACATTTTGAATTTCCAGTAAGGACTACAGAATTATCTGATATGCTTGTACTTGTTTGTATCTTTTTATTGAGCTAGATCTACTTTTCCTTGACTAAGGCTTGAATTTTCTATCATTCAGAGTTGGACACAGCACATAAAGCCAGTTTGGCACTCTGCTATGGATGCTGTTTCACTTTAGGTATCTCAGTTCTGAGCTATTTCCTAACTTTTTCTTCCTGCAAAATCAGTTTCATTTTACTGTTTGCTGTAAAGGGCAGGGAGCAGTTAAACCTTTCATAGGCTTTGTTTGAGTCTTGTTAACAATCTTCTGTTTGACAACACAGTAAGAGTTTGTGGGGTTTTATTTCCTCTAGGAAGAGGTACTATTCCTCTCTATGGTATAGTACAAAAGATTTGACTATTTATCCCTTTCCCCTTTAAGGTGAGCAAGAATGTAACTGGCCTTGCAGAGGATGCAAAGCAAATGGATGGAAAGCAAATCCTTTTCCTGGCTCTTAATTTATGGTTAAAGGTGAATGTTTCTTAACAGGTGCACACAGGTTGGGTTTAAGCTTTCTTTGACAGAACCTGTGTGCCAGGGTTGGCCGAAATGCAAGTGAAGGGTTGTTTACCTGAAATCCCAAAAGCACAGAGGCTGAAGACAGCAGAGAAGAAAGCTCTTGAGGTGACAGATCAAGCCTGGGGTAGCTGTGGGATTTGTCAGGAGGAGATCCTGGGCTGCTCTGAAGTGTCCTCTCAGCCTGGAGCCAAGGGAGTGTCATTTGTCACCCCAGCAGTGCCTGAAGCAAAGGCTGCAGCGTGGAGGCTGCCATGAATACAAACTGTTTTCCATCCATTTTAATGTTTTATCCCCCACAGAAATCCAAATCCCTGTTAAAACACAGACAGGCTACTGCTGCTCAGTGTAGGAAAACATTATCTGGTCTCCAACAGGAACAAGAGCCAGCTTGAATCTTCTGTTTTAAAAAGCTGCTAGAATCCAGTATTTTGAGCATGACAAAAATCTGTTCTTAGGCAGGGTAATGTTTTGAAGTGTTTGTACAATTATTTGTCAACAGAGGAAATAAAGACAAACCTAGAAATCCTTCCAACAAGCACACAGGAGAATTTTTAGACAAAGGCCTAAGACTTGCACAGTGGTCAGTCACAGACCACTGTTAGAACACAGCCAGTCTTAAGACAGAGTTAAGGTGGGGATAAATGGACCTAAAAGGCATGGGAAGGGATGCTGGATACACAACTGTGCATTTTCAGAGTTATGGCCCTGCACCAAGGTCCATCAGTTACTGAGAGGTGATGAACCACTTGAAGGCAGACAGTGAAACCATCAGCAAGGCAAGGATTGGTTTTTCCACTCTCTGCAAGGGAAGAGAGGGAAGATTCAAGCCTGTGGGAAGTGAAAGGGGCATTCCTGAGGGGCAACCAGAGCTGTGGATGGACTTGGGTGGTGTTTTTCACCAGCTCACTGAGCAGCTCTAGAGAGCAGCAGCTGAAGTATTCACTCTCCTTGCCTTGCTCCATGTTTATCATTCACCTGTCATATTTTTGACAAAAAACCAATCATGTGACAAAAATAAATCTATATATTCTTTTGATTCTTCTTTCAAAGAAAGCTGGCTTGCTTTCTAAGAAGCACATCCACCTTTACCAGGCTGGGTTTCCCCAACACCTCAGTACAGCAGAAATTCCCATGCAAATCTACAGCCTTACTCTCCTTTCAAGTGGTTTTGATTCACATTTTTGGAGGGAAAAAAACTTCATATGCAACACTATTAGGGTTTTTTGTTGTTTTTATAAAATTTTTCAAGATATCACAAAATTACACACACTAAAAGCTTAATCTGAACATTTTCCAATGCAAAATTGAAATATCTTAAATTTATTACTTGTATATACAATTTTAATCCAAATTTACATTCGCATCATTTTCATGGGTAGCAAAAGGCATGGATCAAACACAGGATTGAGATGTGTCACTTCAGCATATTTATAGGATATTTACTTCAAATCTTGGTATCTGTTCATTTAAATTTATTTAGAACAGGCCACTGACAAAAGGCTGAATTTTGTGCTGAAATGGTATAAACTGTGGGGAAAGTCACTGCTACCATCCACTCCTTTCAGTGCAAACATCCATCATTTGTTTCAGTGAGATTCATGGGACAATGACTGAGAAATTAACAGATTCATTATAACCTCTGAGAGCTGTTAGTTTAAAGCTGCATCCATGGCTGTGCAGTCAGTTTAAGGCATCTGTGCTAGACATCACTTTATAACTTTAAAAGTTAACTGAAGTATTTCTTCAGTAAACTATCAAAAAGCTGGAATTCCTCTCATCTATCCCTGGAAAAGAAGTTATTCACTTGGTTCTTCTTGAGTCTTTAAAAACAAAGTAATGAAGTTAATAAGACATGACAGGTTATATAAACATCCCCCCTCTTTCAGCTAAAAAAATTTGTATTTGAATAACTTACATTCAGTGAAATTGTCTTTAGACCTGTTTGAAATCATTTAGGCTTAGCAAGCACAATTTAAGCAGAACTTCATTCAGATATTGCAAAACAAAGCAAATAAAAATTAAAATTTACAATACTTTGTTTCCCTCCAAACTAATTATTACTTGAAATATGGAGAAAAAAATTCAAAATTATGCCTCTCCTGCTAGACTTCATAATTGTAAGAGAATTCAGGTGAAGACACCTCTCAAGCCCAGAGTATGAATAGTTGGCTATTTTAACAATCTGCACAAACTGTAGATACTGAATGTTAATTTAAGACACTATGAAATCAAAAGCTCAATTTTCCCCTGTAGCTTTCTGTTGCTTGAGTTATTAAAGAACCAGCACTGAAGGAAATATCTGCAAAACTATCCCAGTTATGTCCACTCAAACTCCATACTTAATAAAATACTAACTATGGAGATCCTGAAAAAAATAGAAACTATATCTTTAAATAGAATCCAGATATGCAGTTTCATATACAGCTGCATGTTCTCGAGTGTGCTTTTGCATAAAAACAGACTTTTTGATAGTTAGCCTTGAAAGCAAACCAGTCACATAGACCCTTCCTTTCCATTTAAAATTCTACATAGAATGTAATCTTTTTTTGCTTTGGTAAAATACAAATAACAGGGAAATATGGGTAAGGAAAGCACAGTAAATAACATGGGTATGTGTCATACCTTTTTTTAAGAAATCTGAGCTGAAATGTAAGGCATCCCTCGAAGTATTTTTTTGCATATGCAAGGAATGCAGTTCTTTGTAAACAAAAGCTTGAGGAAAGCAATACTGAAGCCAAAGAATCTTCCCTAGCATCCTTCCAATGATCCCATAACCAAGAGCAACTCTCCTAGGGCAAGAATTTTGGAACTATATCCCGTGAAAAAGAGAATCCCGTCCTTTGTCATTTTTAATCACGCAGCAGAGATTGCCTCTCCTTGAAGATCTCCAGCTTAGGGGAGTGATGCCAAAGTTGTCTCTCAAGGGCACAAGCTCATCCCAAGTCTATTTTTCTGGTGCATCACTTTCTATAGATTTCGTGGCAGCTTGTGCAATATTCCCACAGGAAACGCTTCCCAGCGCCCGGGACTGACAGGCAGCGGCGGCTTTGGAGGTGGAAAGTGTTTTAGAAGAGTTGGACTGATGTCTGTGATGCCCTGAATCCTCACCTGGTCTCCTCCTGCCAGATTCTTCACCAATAGGAGGCTGAAAATCAACAAGGGCAACCTGTTAGGTGTGTTTTGCCATAAAGCCAGGTATTTTTGCCTCTCTGTAGACTTGTAGGGCTGAAAGGATTAGGCTCTTAGAATTTATTAGGTTGCTTTTTCATGAAATCAAGTCCTGCTCTCAGATTACCTTGCAGTGAAAGTATTAGTATGCCAAATATTATTTAAAATAGGCACTGAAACTTACATCCACCCTGAAGTCCTCCAGTCTCTTAAATTTACTCAGGTATTCTTGCAGCTTGGGGTCAACAGCTGGAGTCCTGTGCTGAGAGTATTTTAGGTAAGCCCAAAATTTTTCCAGTCCATACAGCTGACCTAGTAACAGAAAAAGATAATTTTACAGCTTTACAAAGGTCAAATTTAAATATAAATTTAATTAACTATAAATTTAAGTAACTATATTTTTGAAAGAACTGAAGATAAAAAGAATATGAATAAAAGCTGTTCTTGGTTAGTTAACAAGCCAATGCCAAGGAATTGGGATTATCTTCAACTAATGTTACTACAGTGTGAGCAGTGACAGGTCTGTGATAATTACCAGCTTCATAGTCCCTCTTTGTTTCTTGTTGGAAATCCTCAAATATTTCTTTCCTGAATTTCTTTTCCAGGCCATAGCTGTAAAATCTGAACAAGCATTCCAAGCCGTACCTGGAACAGAACAGAGAGGTACAAAAATCCACCTTGTCTCTTTGGCTCAGAGAAATAGAGGTGGGGGAACTGGGTGGAAGGAAGGGAATTATATCCATGAACTGAAGGGCAATGACAATTTCCTTTGTGGTCACTTTTCTGGTATTTTTGGAAGGCAAGAACCAGTGTGAACAAGTAAAATGAAGGTTAAGAATGTCTTCACCTTCAGAAGGAAGTGTTAGTATAGAACTGACTCGTCATGGTCAACAAGTTACAGGATTTTATAGAATTCAGAACTGATTACAGGTCAGGAAATGCTGCACAGTCAGCTATCCATCAGCAAAGCACAATTTTATGCTGATTTTTGCTATTAAAATAACTTACACACTGCTATTTTAAAGATTTCCAAACAGTCAAAGGCAGTACTAAAATGTTCGCTGCAGATGTATGTCAACTTCATGGTCATTAAAAGGAATGGTAAGGCCTCAGGAAAAAAATACCTGTAGTGTTCTTTTGCATCCTCTAGAGCAAGCTGTTTGAATTCTTCATACATTTTCTTGTTGAAGTGATCTCTCAGAAAAAAGGACCAGAAACGAAAAAGTGTGTTCATTTCTTGGGACTGGCCAATTCCCAACCGTTTCCTCTCTGGAAGAAAAAAAGAAAGGGAAGAACAAAACCACTGTTTTCATTTTTCACCAGAGTATTTTAAAGTGCCTTGTCTTTTGTAAAAAAACCACCAGATCTTCTGGTAACTTCAGTTCAAATTTGAGGGTGATTTTTTTGTCAGGGAATGTAGAGTTAAAGGGAAAGCAAGGTTCCTAAAACAGAGGCACCAAATGAATTTTGCTTGCCTTTCCTCAAGAAAAATTAAGGATCATGAACAAGGGGAAGAAAACTGGTATCAGACAACACCTGCAAGCTTCTAAAAATGTGAGGAGGTGCCTGGAGCAGCTTACCAGCTAAACACCTCCGCCGGTATTTGTGGTACACCTGCTGAGTAAAGCCATTTTCCTTTAACAGTTCATGAGATGGGTGCTGGAATTTGGGAAGAGAATTTGGAGTACAGCTGTAACCTGTCAGTGGAGCTCCTTCTGAAGGTGAGGCATTGGAACTGCTGGAAAAAAAAAAAAAACAACAGCATATTTCTGCCCTGTAAACAGAGTTTTTCTGCAGCGTCAGTTTTCACCCACCCTGACCTACACAAGAGCTGAAGTCCGGTCACCTGGGGACTGCTGCAGTGCATCTGGGTTTGGGTGCACCTCAAGAAAATCAGATTTTGTGCTAGTATGTCAAAAATAAAACAGTTTTGGACCATGATAATTAAACATTACTGTCCTGCTTGATTTTAAATGACCACTGAAGTGAACATCAGTGCCTCAAGTAACATTACTGCTGCTGTGTCCATAGATCAAACAACACTGAAATCACCAATCTGTCTATTTTGTTTCCAGACAGCTCTGTATTCCACATTTTTGTCTTTCTTGATCATTCTTTTCTTGCTTCCATTGCATTTATAAATTGCCTTTTATAGCCTGCTTCTCTATTAGTAGAACTACCTGCAAATAAATTTTGAATAACAGCAACAGCAGTTACCTCACAGAGGAAGTTCTTGGCCTGTGGTCTCTGGAATCCATCACCCAACCAACGTGGCATTCTAAGGGAGGATTGGTACTGTGGCGTGTTTTTCTTTTTCTTGGAGTCTAAGAAAGTAAATGAAGGATTTATTTCCCTAATTTCACTTCACTCATTCCCTCCCTTTTAAAACAGAGATCTAAAAGTTTCCTATTCTGTTATCTAACAAGTTATAAAGTCACAAGACCACAGTTTCAAAACCTGAAGATTAGTCTTACGTAACCAATCAAAAATCTTAAGCACTACACTTCTTTTAGTAAGGACTTTCAAGGAAGAAGACTCAAAAAGCATTTAATAGAAATAAAAAAGTGAACATGATTTTGGAGTTAAGCAATAGGAGTACAAGCATTTCATATTTTGCCTTTTAATTCTTGTTACACTGTATGCAGCAACATGAGTTTTACAGGCTTTTGCTGGGGTTTTTTGGGTTTTTTAAATATGTTTTTCCATTTACCTTTACATCAAAGGATCGTGCTTCTTTAACAACAGGGTAGAACCTGGGTGTTTTGTTGGGATCCTGGAGCCTTGGGGTGCGAGGTGTTCGTGGGATGAAACCAGGGTGGAAGCAGGGGGAATCTGGGACTGCTGTTGGCAGGGATCGAGCCATTCCTGCAGTTGGAGGTACTTCAGTACTTAGGAAATTACAGGCCAGCTCCTCTGCTAAATAGGGAGGGAAGAAGAAGTTACTGAGCTACTTTAGAGATGCTATTAGCATGTAACCCAGTAAATGGTGATAGTACCACTGTATCAGAAATACCACAAGAGATAAGATCTGGATGTTGTGACTGCTCAGTAATGGTATGATACAAGTAGTAAATTCTTCTAATCTCATTTCCTTCCATCCCTGTACCCCATAAAAAACGCTGGTTTCTATAAAATGCTTCATAGCTTCGGTTTAACTTCACACATTGTAAATTCCAAATCACACAAAGAGCACCTGGTGCTGGTGGAGAGCGACAGCAAAGCAGAATGAGCTCCAGCTTCTTGTCATTCAACTGAAACCATGAAACCATGAGCAGCTGACAATTCGAAAAATTAGCAAAGAAAAAGGCCCCTCCAACTGCTGACTGACCCAAAATTAAAATACCACACAGAGAAAGAGGCAGAAAGAGTCAAAACACCTACAGACTTGTTTATTACAGAGATTCTGAAAAGCAAATAACTTTCATACTTACCTTTCTGTAACCCTGGAGGTCTTGCAGGAACTTCTTGGGTTGGATCAGCAGTTTCTGGTGCAAGACTAACGAATTCGTCCTTATTAATGAGGTTTAGCTTCTTAAAGTTCTCAATCTCTTGCTGAATTAGAGAAAGCAAATTGTAAATGCAAACCAGTGTAACAGATACCATCCTGAGAGACAGATGCATTTCATGAAGAGAAAATAAGCCAGAACTGACACACAAGTACCTGTCTCAGGTGGGACATGTTGCATGCTGTGCATGAAAAATCTTGTCAAATCATTGTCAAGTCCACAACAACAAAAAAGGAAATATTCTCTCTTGCAGTTTGCTATTTCTCCCTGACCTCTTCATGTTTGCTGGTTTTCTTGGTCCATTCTAACACATATTGTAATCTCTACCTTTATTCTTGCTCTTATTCTCAACAACCATTTCCACCTTTGTCAACTTGTTTTGTACAGACACACTCCATTTGTCCATGAAGTTACTTCCCCCTCCTTGTGCACAGATGAAGCCCCTTTCCCTCACCACTCACTGTTTAGGCAGCTTCATTCTAACTATTGTTCTAACAAACTACAAGGCAAACAGAACCTTAATATTACTACCTACTTTAAAATTACTGTATTTCTTCCCTCTCATCTCTGACATGTACCCCCTTCCCCTCTGGGTGGAGGTTTGCAGTTGTTACAAAACAAACTACTCATAGAACAAGAAAACATTGGAAAACTTGAACCATCTCCAAAATGTTACAAAAAATATTCATTCAGTGTTTTTGGTCAAGTCTGTGGCATGAAAAACTGGGGTTTGCTTTTGACTGTAAATACAATTCAGCAGACCTGCAAATTACTATCACTTTCCTTTAGCATTTTACAACTACGTAGCAGAAGGCTGAAATTGATTTGGAAACTGGACAGGTATGGTTTTCAAGTCAAAAATTAAAGAGAATTACCTTCACCATGGCATCATTTTCACTCTGATCCATCCACAAATCCTGTTCATAGTAGTACAAGCCATCATTAATGACTTTAGCAAGTTCTGATGTAATTTTTGCACGGCACACACGGCTGCCAGCACGGTCTCCACAAGGATGTTTTTTCACATATGGTGGGGTCTGTGTTACAATTAAAATCTTGTTTACATCCTGATCATCAATTTCATAATCAGAATCGCTGTCTGACCAATCAGTAAATTTATTCTTCCGACACTGATTTTGTTCCATCTCTTCATCAAACAAAAATTCAAGTTCTTCCTGTTCTTGTTCCTCTGGAGGTAGGGGGGGCTGGTGTTGATCTGGTGTTTGATCAGGTACAGGAACAGTCTCCTAAATTGGAAAAGGTTTTATATTTGAATTGGATAATGATTTCCCAAACTTTATGGCATTTTCAAGCATCATATATGTTAAGATGTTTAAACCTTGGTTTACAGCGTAACCTCAAAGTTGGGTTTGCATTTGTTTATTTAAACACAACATAAAGGGGTTTGATTTTACCTTTAGCTTGACAGTGGATGCACGATGCCTCTTCTTCACTTCTACCCAAGGCTCAGAGTCCAAATCAGGCAAACTTGTAGACAGTCCTTTAGACATTGTCTGAAAATTACTGGATTCAGCATTTTCCTTTGGACTCAGTGGGCTTCCCACTCTTGGAGAACTTGGTGCAGACTCTAGCAGTAGAAAACAGTAGTTCAGTTCCTGTTGTGGGTTGCTTTGGTTCTACTTTGCTTGTTTTTCAATTGTTTCACTGGTCTTGCTTTTACCACAACTACCATTTTTCTACCTCTCCAGATAAACATAACGCTGATCAAAGAATTTTTCATTTTTAAGAGACAGCTTTTCACAGTTCACTCAACATTTCAGAATAAAATCAATTCTAAGAATTTATTTCCATGGAAAGTTTCTTCATAGCCTGTGAGACATTACGTATTTTTGAGGAGAAAAAGAAAAATCAGCATCATTAGGATCGTGTTTTCTCTGTGTCATTCTCTAGCTCTGTGGATGGATGCCTAACTCCAACTTCGCTCTTCCCATTTAATTTCAGCCAACATTTTAGGAAAAGATTCCCTTGCCAAGGGTTGTCAGCAAACAAATGTCTCTCCCTATTAAAAATGTGAATGAGTTTCCCATCCAAAACAAAGATGCCCCAAATAAGGAACGAACCTTCAGCTGCCACAGAAATGAAGGAGATTTTAGGACTAGTTTAAGATTACTATTACTAATTCCACAGGACTGTAGCCCACCATTCCACATTCTGGAGAATGGTCACAGACATAACACACAAGAGACATTTTTATCAACTTCACATCAGCCACGTGACTTGGCAAGTACAAGGCTGGCAGGCAGAGCAGCTGAATAAACCATTACCAAAAGTACAACTTCTATTATGAAATCAGTATCAGGAGGCAAATTTCCTAAGCTAGACAGACAGCCCTAAACTCATGTTTCTGTAAAATAAATCCTTTACCAGTATGTGAGCCAAAAGTTTGGCCTGGTATGAATTCTGGACAATTGATGAGCTGAGAAAAGTCAGTTGGAGGCAGGTTGCATGGAGGAGGACCTGGAATTGGCCACTTTTCTGGATCAACCCTTTTTCTTAGTTTCTGATCCACAGTTTCAACTTCTGTACTGTCCTTTAGGGCCTGTGTGACAAACATAACATTAAAAACTATCAAAAAAAGAAAGAACAAAACCTCAAAACAATAACTTGGCCACTTATAGCCTCTTTATAGAATCCTTGTCATTACAAACAAAAATTTTTTCTTAACTTTATAGATCTGAATCTATGAAGCTATGGCTGCACAGAATTAACCAAGCAACTTTTCCAATACATCCTTCTGAATGATTTTACCTCCAAAATGAGGGCAGCATTCGTAGTCAGAGCTTGCATCCGACGGAAACTGGCAATCAGTGACACAGGCAAAAACCCCTGTTGGTCCATCTTCCTCCTCAGAAAGAAGTCTCTCTCCAAATTTTCTGTGCTGAAATAATACTCACTGCAGAACGAAAACATACAAAACTGAGTTTATTCTACAGCTAAAGAAAATCCTAAAGCAGCAACCTAGATTCCTTGTTAAAGTCTTCCATTAAAAAAACAGAGCATTTTGACATCAACAAAACCATTCTTCAGCAGAAGCCCCAGAGAGCAGCAAGCATGCTCGACAGGTTAAGGCAGACTTGGGACTCAGTACAGCACAGAGGGGTAAAAATCAAAGCCTTGTTACATTTGCACAACCAAAAACTAGGCTCCAGTTTTCCTTCACCCACCCCCTCCCTCATTACTTACATGGACAGAAGGGAACAACATTGTCTTGGCCTCCATAGAGATGAAGGACAAGCACTGCTTACAGTCAGAGCAAAAGTTATGTCCCATACAGCAGTACCAGTTCATCCTGAACTGCATCTTTTATTGTCCCACTTTCCAGTGTACTGGAAGGCTTAAGTACCCTATCTGAGTGTTGAGGCACAGATATATACCCTGAATCATCAAGCATGCTCGTGGGGAGATGAGAAAACAAAACCAGTAATGTCGTATTTGGCATGAAACTACCAAAAATGCACAACAGTTCATGGAGGGAAAAAGTCTTAAAGGATAGATGATGTTGAAAGACAAGGACATTTCAGGAATCTGGTAATACCACAGAAGACAAAGGACAAACAGCAGAAAGACAGTTTTTCAACAATGAAGCTACTCTAGGAAATAATCCAGTTGTCAAGATGTTTTACACTTAGTGAAGGCAAAAAGTAAGGAATTCAAATCATGATCTGTCACAGAGAGCAAGGGAATGAGAAAACATCCTATGAAAAAGAATGAAAAACCCCCTCAATTTACATGACAGCAGAAATCTAGGCCTTTCATAGAGCTTACACATTATACTATGATTTTGCACAGTACATCCAAGGAATACTAACTCCTCATCACATTCAGAAAAATGCAGGTAGGGAAAGACTTAATGGAAAGCAGTTAAAATTCTGTGACAAAAACAGAAATAGTGCAAAAAGAAAATGAGAGGGTATTAAAATGCTGAGGAAAAAAAGCTGCACATGCAAATGTAAATAAAGATCCTTCTACTTTCAACAAAGAATAAAACAACAAGTCTCTCTACTGAAGCTGGGATCAAGGCCAAAGTCTCCAAGAGCAAGGCACTCTGATGCAATCACTGACCCAAGCAGCACTGTGATACCATTTCTTTCACTAATATTTTGTAGCTGAAGAAATCTGAAGCAAAAGCTGGCTCTATGAAACACACAGAATCACACACAGAATATTCTGAGCTGGAAGGGAGCCACAAGGATCCTTGAGTTCCCAAGGGAATGGCCCATGCAGGGATCGACCCTGAGACCTTGGCAGTACCAGCACCATGCTCTGACCAACACTCAGCTCCAAGACAGAATGAATTTAAAGTCTCAATGCTGGACAAGACAGGACAAATGAAAACACTGCTATTAAAATCAAAGCAACCGGAGAAGAGAAGAGAACAAAGCTTTTGGAGAATTAAGCTCTTACTCAGAGCCAAGTATGATCAGTGAAGAGATAGTTTCTTTCAACAATATCCTGTCTACTGTTCTGAGCTGCTACGTTCCTTTTCCCCTCCCAGTCTAGAAGATAAGCAAGCACAAATGCCATACACCAACATTTTACTAGTGTTACCTTTACAATCATACAGTAAAGGTAAAATCCTGTAACGATTCACCTAGTTAAAAATTCCACAAGCAGAAATGGACAATGACTGAACTTGACTCAAACTGCCTCACTTGATGTCCATCACTCTAGAAAAAGGAATGTGAAAGACCATTAATGATAAATGAAGATGATGCACACGTTTGCTCCAAGTAGAGGGACAAACCTAAACACACACACCCTCCAGCTTTTCTTTTCTTCCTCTTCCTCAGAGTCCCTTTCCTTATTCTTGAATTGATATTTGAACTTCTATTTGTTTATTTTCTAAAGCAAGAGGACTCTTTAAATGGAGTTCTGCAGCATGTTGCAGAATGAGGAGCTGCTAAACGCTGAAACTTTTCAGGCTGACAACTTCAGCCAGTGGTGAAAAGCATAGAAGGTATTTTTGGAGGCAATACAAATATTACTCTCTTGTACATCGAGCTGGTTCCTGAGACAAGCATAAACTGCTTCATAGTAATGTGTTTCTTCCTGTAATTACACATCAACTCAGTTGGACAGTGTCTAAGATTTTTCTCCATTAAGCAGGTAAACTTAAAATTTATTCATCCACTAGGATTCAATCTCACGTCTTTAATGTATCCTGATTTATCTTGGACTCCTATAGGAACTCTGAGACATAATGATTTTGTGTACCTTTATTCTGTATATACTTCCTTCTTTGGCATAGTCACTTTAATATTTTATACCTAAATTATGAAAGGCAGACAAAGCCACCCCAATTTAGAGGCTAATAATAGGTAATTGATGAACAAAGTCTGTTTCCCATCATTATTAATGTGATAAAAGAAGGGAATAAATAAAAAACACTGGGTTTTTTGTCTAGGGAGAATAAAACTAGTGAAGTTCTGTTCTAAATCTGCTCAGGAATCTCCCTCTCATGGAAAGCAAACTCCATAACCAAATGCCTTAGGAGTTCACACCAGGCAAGCAACCAGTGGCTGTGGTAATCCAGCCATGCCAACTCTTCTACCAACACCGGCCAACCTCTCGGTGCCAAAAGGGAATACAAATATACCCAGAAGTCAGATGTGACCAGTGCTGTAACTGACATTTTTCTCAGCAGAGGGGGACATTGTCATGTCCTACCTTAGGAGGTCTGGATTCTACACTGCATGCCCAGAAATCTGGCCAACAGTGGAGTGGCTGTTCTCCTCCCCCACTTGTCTGAGGACAGTGAAGGCCGATTATCCTGACATGGGGGTAACATGTCCACTGTCAGGTCTCATAGGGGCCTGGCAGCAAGAGCAAAAAAAGACTGCAATAGAAGTTTTGAAGTTGATAGCCACATGTCAGATACTTTCTGCCCTTTAAAGAGGCTTTTCTCTTCCTTTTTGCGTCAACTGTAACAAAAGAAGCGAGAATAAAATAAGCAAGTTGCTGTACGGAACACAAGGGCAATCAAAAACCACCACAGAGGCATCGCAGAGAAATGCAAGTACAGAGGATGAAATATCTGCCAGTGGTGGAAACTGTCTCTTTAAAATGAACTAGTGCTTTCCAGGCCCTTTTTGACTTGTCTCCTGGTGATAATCAGTCTTCCAGATGGTTTCTCATTGCCTAATGGTATACACGAGAAAGTAAACATTTCAGATTATTGAAAAATCAAGTACCACTGCAAAACTACTCTCTCTCAGTTACATGTTTCAGGTGAAACACACTGAAAACATCAAACTAACAAGACTTCTCAAAGTGAAATTGAGAGCAAATAGGGGAAACATCACCCAAGAAGAGCTTTACAGGCAAACAGACCAACAGTACTCAAAAGCACAAGCTCAGAGACATCCATATCTCAATTACATGACAACGTAAAGAGGGCTGTGTTCCATAAATAAAGCAGTTATACAAGTTAGAGCCAGACTACAGCACGAGATGCAGAAAGAGCTTCCTTAAAACTCCTCCCCATTACTCAAGTTTTTCCACCCCACCAGTGAATAAATGTGAGCTGACACTAGTAATGGTGAAAGTTAACTCAAAAAGTTAAGCTGAAATGCCTTAATCTCCAACTTGACATGGATAGTAAGGATTCAACACTGCTTGAAATGAGTTCTTTTATCTTAACTAGATCTCTGAAAATATTTATACATTAAGCAAACTACTTACATTTGGTGTTTTATATATTCCTTGAGAAGTGCTTCATCCACAGAATACATCTGCACTCCTGTTCCGTCACCATAGTAATAAATCACACCAGGGTTAAGTTCAGGCTGAAACACTTGGTCAATTCCTTCACCATACAGTTCTTGGTAACCAACTGAGTAGTCAAAGTTCACTTCAACATAAAAGAGAACGTAAAACAACAACATTAGAAAATGGAAATTGTGCATAGCTGTACAATTTATTTTTTTTTTTGCCCATTTCTTTGCATACTGCTGGGGTTTGCTCTGCCTCGTCCTCTTCCTCTGCTTCTGCCCCTTCCTCTGCCTCTGGAGAACCCTCGGACGTTGCCGCCCTCACTCCTCACGCTGCACACCTCGTCGTGCTCATCTCTCTTCTCTCTGTCACGACGCCAATCTTGAAGAGAAAAAAAACCTACAGAACATCTGCAATAATCACAATGAAACACCCTGCTGCCCCCAAGTCCCTTATGCCACCAGAGTTCTCAGCCTGAGCCCAAGAAATCCACAGCTTCAGCTGAGGTGGTCAGACCTGAAGCTGTAGGAGAGGAACAGGAGACATCTGCCAGCCCTGCCAGAGGGTGAATCAGGCAGGAGGGTCAGCAGCAAGGAGGCAATCAATTGGCAGTCAATCAATCCCAAATGCTTCTGAAGCACCTGGACACCCTGGTACCAGCTCAAAGGTCACAGTACCTATGATCAGCCCGGGACAGGAACGATCACGACAGCTCATTGTCCTCCTGGGGACAACTCCCAGCAGTACTGGAGTGAGATGGAATCGCAGAATTGCAGCATGGCTTGGGTTGAAAGGACTCTTAAAGACTACCTGGTTCCAAACCCCCCCTCCCTTCCACTAGATCAGGTTGCTCAGAGCTTCCTTCAACCTGCCCTTGAACACTTCAAGGGCTGGGGCATCCACAGGTTTTCTGGGTAACCTGTGCCAGGGCCTCACCACCCTAATGGTAGCTTTCCCCCCGCTAATATCTAATCTAAACCTACTTGCTTTCATTGTAAAGCCATTTCCCCTCATCCTGTCATCCTGTGCCTTTTAAATAGTCTCTCTCCACCTTAAAGGCTCTCTTCAGGTACTGAAGGTCACAATTAGGTCACCCCAAAGCCTTTGCTTTTTCAGGCTGAACAAACACAGTTCTCCCAGCCTTTCCACATGGGAGACGTGCTCCATCCCTATGATCATCTTGCCAGTCTCCTCTGGACTTGCTCCAACAGCTCCCTGTCCCTCCTGTGCTGGAGCCAGAGCTGGGTGCAGCTCCAGGTGGGCTCTCCCCAGAGCAGAGCAGAGCAGAGGGGCAGAATCCCCTCCCTCCATCCCTGCCCTGCTGCCCAGGGGGCTCTGGGTGCAGCCCAGGGCACGTTTGGCTCTCTGGGCTGTGAGTGCCATGGCTGGGGCACGTCCAGCACCCCGAGTCCTTCTGGGCAGGGCTGCTCCCATCTGCTCATCCTCCAGCCTGACTGATACCAGGGTGCAGCACCAGCTCTTGGTCTTGCTAAACCTCACGATGTGCCCATGGGCCAATTCCCAAGCTTGCCCAGGTCCCTCTGGGAGGCATGCTGTCCCTCAGGCATGTCAGCTGCAGCACTCAGCTTGGGGTCATATGCAAATGTGCTGAGGGTGCAGAGGGTCCATTTGCCCAGCTCTTGATGACAGGATCCCAGAGCAGTGGCTCTCTGGAATCTCCCTTTTGTCCCTGGCAGCAGCTGCCAACCACTCCCCTGACTCTGCCCATTGAACAGCAATTGTCCAAACCAGACCCCAGGGACACTGACTTTGTTCACCCCTGAACTTAGGGACAGGTGCAATTCACACTTCACTTGTGAGAGGAACTGTGTGAGACACGGTTTCATTGTCTTTCTCTTTTCCTAACACTTGCAGAGTTTTCCATATTCAGCTAGTCACTTTTGCTGGAAGTTTCTCTAAGTTGTAACTGGATAGTCTTTCAGATGCCAAGGAGACCACTTTGCCACAGGAATGCCTGGAGATACAGCCCCTACTGGATCAAATTGAGAGCTGCTAAATTTAACAAAGGACTGACTAAAGATGTATTAAAAAGCTTGGTTTGGCAACGATTTTTAGTGAACCCTACAACCACACAAGCATGCTCATACACTCAAGTCCTGCCAAATAAGACTCCAAATTTACAGAGAATATAATCTGTATGTGCGTGGTTGTTGGAACCCTGGACACAGAGAATTTCAAGCTTTCTGTACTGACAAAAGTAATCCACAAAAATATACTGGATTTGACTTAAGGCCTTAAGAAAGGCTTCCAAAACTCAGCACTGAGTCTATGAGCGTGTAGTTGAATATAAATGTGTTATATCACAGGATGAAAAATTTAGAATTTAAGGTAGTGGGTTAAAATAATACATATGTAACAAAATGGAGGGTTTAAGGTATAACCTTCTTCTTCACAAGTTTGGGTGATTTTGTGTGATTAGTTAGAAAAGTCTGCAGTGCGAGACATGAGTAACTAGTTATTAAATTAAAAATTAAAATAAATTAGTTAACATCTCATAATTGAGTAACTTAAACTTAAAAAGACCTTGAAACTTTACTCTGTACTCCATTTTTGCCTTCTTATCTTAAAATACAAAAACACTCACGGTCAGTAAAACTATATCTCAAATAAAAAATACCAAAATCTAAATCACACTTTTAATCCTAACCCTAAAAAGAAACCCTAATAAAACAAAATAATTCTCCACATGTGGTGTTCAGTCATTTGACCATCCTAAGAAAAAACTGCTGAAGGAAGTGATAATGGGTAAAAACTACCAACCCCTATCCATCCTTCAGACCTCCAGATCAAGCTCTTACATCCACATTCCCAAAATGACTCCATAAATTCCACATCAGTAGCATTCAGTACTTATTATAATGAGCAAACATTCAAACTGTGAATGTATATTGCAATTTAAAAACTTAAACCAACCAACTTTCACTCAGCCTGAGATTTCTGCCACCTAACCAGCTGTGTTCACAACACCTGAGCAGCAGAAGCAGCACCAGTTGTGGTGTTAGTACAGCTTTTTGCATAGCTGTGCTGAGAAATAGGTCAGGGAGCTGAGGGAATCAGTCCAGCTCGAAGGAAAAAACAACATCAGCAGAACTGCCAAAGCAGAGTTCAAAGTGTAGCTCCACAAGCAGCAGCTCTGCTAGCAACAAGCTGTGGGAATAGCAGCAGAGCAGCACTGAGCAGACACCTACTGAGGCTTTTTCCAAACTTTCTGCATTGAAAATTGTGGGACAAGATTGTGTAGGGCACCACAAAGAGGAACAGATATGCTGCTGGTCACTGGCAGATATAAACATCAGGTTTTACCTACTACAGGTAAAGCTAAGTTTCAACATAAACTAACAGCTTGTGTGGTATGTCACTTCATTTGCCACCAACAGCAAGACCCAGAGAACTACTTACTTCTTGCCTCATTCCTTCTGTTGTTATGAGGTATTAACTTGTTTGTTTCCAGCACAAATCTGGAGCTCATTCGGGAGCCTGCTCTGTCTTGGCTGTCTGACCTCACATCGTCCAAGTGAAGCGGCACCCACTTCTGCTTGTTACCTTGAAAAGTTAATATATTACTCTTAATTATACTAATACTTGAGGTTTCAGCTCCTGAAAAGGCTCCATAGAATTCTCCTTGCAAAACCAGCAACAGTTAATTTCAAACTTTAAAAAGAGGGAGAAGCTTAACATTGAAATTTTAAGATAACGACTAAATAATAAATGCAGTAAACAAGGATTTCTGAAACTGAAGTGAAACCTCAGCTAAGCATTAAATATAAGAAATAAAGGCAAACATTTTATTTAATGGCTTTTTAGATGCTCCATGATCAAGAATTTACAGCTATGTCTGTATTAAATACAGACAGTGAATTCCTTGCTATGTAGTTTCACAACTTTTATATGAAACTTTGAGGCAAAAAAAGGACATATAAAATTAACCACCACAATAAAGATTTCAATCACAAATCACACAAATTTTCCTGAGAATTTAGCTCTGGTATTGTACTTTCACCCCAATTTATTCAAAGTTCACTCACATGCACCAAAAATTACTAACAAAGATTTATTTTGTTTTATTTGCAGGCTGGCCTAAAGTATCCACTAACAATTTATTTAACTAGAATATTGATTGGTATTGTGGGCTCCATCCTTTTGTGGCTAAGAAATATAAGCAATTTCTCTGCACTGGGGGAAAGAAAAACATGTTTTACCTGAGGAATGCTTTGCTTTAGATTTCCACTTAGACTGAAGAAATTAAAAGCAGCATAGGGTTTTTCTAATATATCTATGTGTATAGGAAAATGAACAAATCTGGACAGCAAAGGTCCTTAGGATCTGGAAAATCACCAGCAGGGAAGCAAGACAAAAAAGCAGCTGATCTTGAAACTCCTTCTGCTGTTTCTCCAGCCTATTCCAAACTCCAGACCAAATGAGATACAGGTTTGCTTCCCACTTTTAGTGTAACAGATTGGATCAAGGGGAAGCAAATAACCTTGTTTTGTTTCCAAATGATCACTTCAATGTACAACCTAATGGCAGAGCATGAAAACTGAAGTGCAGGTGTATATGCAGTGAAACACACACACACACACACACATATATATTAAGTTAAATTAACACAGTGCTACCTATCGAGGGAAGCAAAGATATCAGAGACAGTAATGGCTTGTACAGCCATGATAAAATCTTCCAGAAATCATCAGAGCTCCAAGGACCATCAATAAGGCACCAGCTGCTTTTTCCCCAGAATTCCTCCAACCAGAACTCTCCAAGCCTTGGGGGAGGCAGCCTGGCTGAGGCTTCCATGCAGGCAGCAATATATTCTGTGTTCACCCAGCAAAGGCAAACCATGAGGAGTTTTATCGAGTCACTCGACTGGAATCGATGCAGCTGTATCAACAGTGACTTACTGCAGTATACACAGTGCCTCAACTCACCTTTTTTCCTTTGGTTATTAGCCTGGGTTTCATCTTCACTAGTGTTGTCTGCTGGACCATCTGTCTTTGCCTCCGGATTGTCCTTGATTCCATTATTGCTTTTTTGATCAGATTTCTCCTCCTTTTCTTTTCTATTTGTTGGCTTCTTACTGTGACTTACAGTCTTACACTGTAAGAGACACAGGTAATTATTTCTGGCAGTACAGCTGCTGATAGCAGGACATGCACATTTCCTTTAGCTATTAAAATTCCTTTTTTATTACCTGTTCTCAGCCTCTTCAGCAGGGTGAGATTTAAGAATGGTCTTGTTTTGTAAAGTCTCTTTTTTAAAATAGTTTTATTTTATGCTACCGTGGCAAGAGCATAAAATGAATTTTTTGATTAAGAAAGTTTTTTGTTTTTAACAAAAGATGTGAAATGGCAGTGCACACAATGATCATGACTTCAGACATGAAAATTTATTTTATAGCAAAGAAAGAAATATTCTTACTAGTATCTACTGTTCAGACTTACTACTTTTAAAAAATGGGCTCACAGAATACTGGGAGGGAGGGGATTCTGCCCCTCTGCCCCAGTCTGGTGAGACCCCACCTGCAGTGCTGCCTCCAGCTCTGGGGTCCCCAGCATGAAAATATGGACCTGCTGGAGAGAGTCCAGGGGAGGCCAAGGATGATGAGAGAGCTGAAGCTCCTCTCCAACGAAGACAGGCTGGGATTATTCAGCCTGGAGAAAAGAAGGCTTCAGGCAGACCTTATCATGGCCTTTCAATGCTTAAAGGGGGATTCCAAAATGGGGACAGGCTTTTTAGCAGGGCCTGTAGCAATAGGACAAGGGGGACTGACTTTAAAATAAAAGGGTATCAGACAAGGTATAGGAAGAAATTTGTCACAAGAGTGGTGAAACAGTGGCACAGGTCACCCAGAGAGGTAGTTGGATGTCCCTGGGACATCCTGGGAAACACTCGAGGCCATGCTGGATAGAAGACCTTTAAAGGTCCCTTCCAACCCAAATCATTCTATGATCAGATATCATTTTGACCTTCAAAATGGGAAGTTTTGCAGACATTTCTGCTAAAGAGAAAGAATTTTGCTATGTTGTGGAGACAGCTTTAAACCTGCTGGAATACATACAGTAGACACTGCAGTACTTACTGTGCTATGATTCATTTGAACACAAAGCCTTCCCCTACACAAATAAACTAAGCTTAAGTACAAACCAAATGCTATTTTGTTTTACACACATTACATGAATTTGGACACTTTCAACAATGAAAGGCAAGTTGTTGAACCCAAAGTTGTAGTTTCCCTGACCAACAACACAGTAAAAGCACCACAGGGATGCTGCTGCAGAGCTACAGAGCAGTGAAATGGCACCTCACCATTTGCAATAATCTGTGCTCTCTTTTGTTTTAAATAGCATCAGAGAGGTCTAAAATACATTATGCACTTATCACTTGAGATAAAGAGAAAGGAAGATAATTTGACAGAATAGATGTTAACTTAATACCCAGAAGAGGAAAAATATATCAGAGGAATGAGATAACTAAGAATAACTAAATTATGAGTTCAGACAACAGGCACAGAGCACTCAGAGCCACAAGAGAGGGCAGCAACTCCAAAGACCTTCTCTTCTGTGTATAAATAGATGAAAAAAGCAGAACAGGTAAATTAAACTTTTTAAACAGCAGAGTTAAAATATAAGACACTATTTAATGTACATGTCCGTGGTACAGCACTGACAAATTCCAGTACCAGTGCAGACAAGCACACACCAGTATCCTGAATTACTGACAAAACTTCTCCTGAAACCCTACAACACCCAAAGCACATTCTGGGGCAAACAGTATTAAACAAATAAGCCAACATGGTTTAACAAGAAAATAATAATCCTGAAGATTACACAGGACACTTACTTCATTGTTTGCTATTTCGCTCGGGGTCGGCCAGCTTGCGATATCGCCCAAATCATCAGCCTGCAAAGGTGACAAACAGTTTATATTCCCTCCTTCATTTAGCCCTTTTTAACACAGGAAAGATGTCAGTCATGGCTCAGAGAGACAGACTACCCCCTGGAGCAGAGCTGTTAAAAGTAGGGGGTTTTTTGTTGGTTTTTTTTTTTTAAATAAGAAGTACAACAGAAAACAAACACACAGCTTTTCAAAGAGTTTTGAGCTCGCATCAAACGACTGTCAGATTAAATGTTGTCTTACACATATGTGATTTAAAGGTATCTACTGCTCAAGGCTTTTAGTTTTTGGAAAACCTTGATAGCTATTAACCATCCTAAAAAGGGGTGGCTGTACAAAGTTTTAGGAACTTAATGCTTCAATAAAGAGGACTCGGTGTCTCCTGTTGTTGTAATGTCGTAATTTTATGCACACAAAGGATGCTCATCACACAAGATGCAAAGAGGATTTCCAAAACCAATCTAGCATCACTTGTGCTCAAGTGATGTTGTTTCTTTGCAGCTCCTTTACACTTTCATGCAATCCCACTGATTTTTTAAACAAAAATGCCTTTCTTTATCCCACACGCATACACCAATTTAGCAACTCTCCTAATTTTTATTTCCTTTTTTTTTAATATTGTCTCTGTGTTCAAAATTGTCTATTACCAAGGCATAACGTAACACTTCTGGTTGGAACTCCAAAATATCTTCTATCTTTTTATTATCACTTATTTATCATACTGAATATTTACAGGCAAAAATACAAACCTTGCTGCTTTTTCTTGTCCTGGGTTTTCCCGCTTTTATCACTTTAGTGGAATTTTGTAGTTCTGAAAAGGAAGAAGAACATTTTCAGGTGAAGAATTAGGCTGCACTTTAAATGAGTAAGGCAGGTGTGTGTTAACAGCTCTGCCATGCTCTATGTACCAAAGTGTTTCTGAGGGCTTGATATCATAGTCAATTAACTTTATTTTAGTAAATAAAGTCACTAATAGTACATGACACTGAAAACTCACATTCATAATAAGTGCAAATCTTCTTGGAAACCAGGTGTACAAGATGCTGCCTTACTCTGTTTTTAAGCATTTTTTTTCAACTAAGAAGGTCAAGACTGTCAAAATGCTGGTATTTTAACCTAACAAGTGGCAAAGAAAACCCCTGATACACATTTAATTATTTCTCCTGTAAAAAAGCCATACTTATAAAGCAGAAATTAGAAAATCTATAAATATGCAAGCAAGGGGAAAAAAACATAGAAACAATGACATACTCCCAAATTCCTAGTAATTTTCTTTTATAAGTAAGTACTCAGATGCCAAACAGAGTTTAGCCGTGTAGCCCAAAATCAAGCCGAAGTAAAAAACAAAAAGCCAAAACAAAACAAACAAAAGGAAAATATGAAAAGAGAAAAATATGAAAAGAGAAAAATACTACTTAGTTAAAGCCTAAACACTATAATAATGATCCCATCTGATCTCCTGAGGAAGAGGAAACCATCTCTTAATTTCTTCTGTAAAGCACTGGTTCTGCAGGTGCATGTCTTCCCATACAGATGGGAGTCACAACCATTCCTTGAAACTTCTCATTCGGTGTTTTATTGCAAGACAAGCTCGTAACACTGAACGTGTCTGTAATCACAAATGGATTATTTTATACGGGGATAACATCACCTCCTCAGCCCTTATCTCTTTCACATCCAGTGACTAATCTCCCTTATCAGGGCTCCACACTGGGAACCCCACCCTTGCGCCCCTGTGACTCTGGAAAGCCTCTCTGCCTGCTTCCTGGAATACACAGCAAACGTTAGAAGCACAAACTAATGCTAACTCCACATTCCAGTCTAGATTTTAATATCATTTATAGCCACATAAATTATGAATTTCATGTATATGCTTTATACCAACTCGGACATCTCACCGGACACAAATCCAGTGAATCCTGACCACCATTTGCCAGCAGGTTTTTGCCTCTCCTGCAGATCTGCTTTTTAAAACAAAGGCAAAACATACATCTCAATTAACTTCAGACTGAGAGCTTTAAGAAACACACAGTGGCCACGTAACCCTAATTTTCACTTGCCACTCAGTAGTAAACTAATTGTCCTTTCATAAAACAAGACAAACGACTGCAGGGGTGGAGCAGCAAACAAATTTGTAATTCTCTCCAAGAGAACTGCCAATTACCTGTACAGGTAAACTGAGTGGCCACAGCATGGCTGTAATCACATGTCTCTGTCCAATTACCTGACTGAAGCCCTTTTTCCATCTCACAGCACTTTTACTCAAATTGCTGCTGAAGGACTGTTCTGCCAGAACTCCTGCTCTGTGTGTCAGCAGGGCGTAGCGAAGCACTCAAAAGTGCAAGACTGTTGTTGCTGCACTCTCTTAGTCATGGGATATAATTTATTCCAGGCGGCAGGAGAGGCTATCTGAATCGAGCAGAATGAGACCCAACTCGTTTTAAGGAATCTCTCTTATCTGAATGGAGTAATCCAAGACTTGGAAGATGCATTTACAAGCTAAACAAAAAGAAAATATTGGGCAACGCACCGCCTGGAGGATGATGCCCTTTCAGCACTCAAAGGGCCTGAGATCTCATCTCACTCTGTACCTCCCTACCTGCAACACCTCCACAAAGTTCCTTGTCCTCCCAAAAGAGCCATGCTCAAAACCAAATTCAACAGGTCCTTCCTGGGGCTTATCACGTGGGAGTTGGACTTCAGTGTGAAGCGTGAAAGGGAAGATAAAGGGGAAGGAAAAACAAGAAGGAGGGTGGGAGAGTAAAAGAACACAACACGAGATGGCTGAAAGGTTTTACCCAGGTCACACCTGTTCTGTTGTCATGAACAGGCCTAGAGCCACCATTCAGGCAAAACACATGTTCAGATGAAAGCCCTCAGCTCAACATCACTCTGGGGTTTGGTTTTAACATCCCATAACAGTGTTGGGTACCCCAAAAAAAGCATCTTTAGTTTCAACAGAACTCAACAAGGCCTTCCAAATAAACTATTTCACTTGTTAATTCCAACACAACTGCATTAAAATGGTTTCTTCTGTGCTATGCTACAAGGAACCTGTTCATAGTGGCATGCTGTGTTGATAAAAGAATTCACTGATCTCCAATGATTTTACTCGTTGGGTTTCAGAGTTTTAAGGGTGTGGAAGAAATAAATAAAGTATGAATTTAAACTGCCTCAAGGATGAAGCAGATTAATTGCCAATGATCATCTTTCAATCACTGAACTCCATCCAGTCAAGATGGCATTCACATGAAAACAGGAATCAGCCTCCAAAGCCATTTTTATTACGGTTCTTCCAAGTTTCCTAACAGACCACATCCTAGCAGGAGGCACTTCCTGCAGAAAGACAAGGCTGTGTAAATATGCCCTGTGCAGCATGGCAAGGTAAATGGAAGAACGGGTCTGGAAAATGAAAGATGAATTTTGGAACCACCAAAACTGCAGCAATCCTCCTGGCCAATGACAACAGAGGGGGAGAAACAGACTGGATGGCTAAGGAGCAAAGTTTGTACATAACATCTCTCACCAAAATACCCCTGATGACAATCACAATAGGATCACAAGACAATAGGATCACAAGTAATAGGACTTCAGAAAGGATGATGTGAAGCTCTGCAAATAAATAGTCAGGAAGTAATTTTTTCTGACGGAAAGGGAAGGATGATATTGCAAATTTTTCTGAAAGCAAAGCCCAATATAAATGGAATGCATTCTAATTTTTGATACAAACACTGTTTATGCTGTCAGGCTTTCTAGACAATATTCAGGTTTTATTTTTACTTGGACTGCACGTGTGTTCCCTTTTGTGAAGGAACAGCATCACATAAATACCAGAAGTGCTTTAGGGAGCAGATAAAGTCACCCAGCTCTTCAAAACTTAATTGGAGCTTGTGAGTT
This sequence comes from Sitta europaea, assembly GCA_013400255.1. Taxonomy (NCBI): domain Eukaryota; kingdom Metazoa; phylum Chordata; class Aves; order Passeriformes; family Sittidae; genus Sitta; species Sitta europaea. The sequence continues at coordinate 94,561 of VXBS01001140.1, read as the reverse complement.
GACCTTGTACAGTGTTTTCCTTTCAATGCTCAGTTCGAAACTTGACAGTATTTTTCATTTTTAAAAAAGGTAAGCTATGCTTAAATCTATTGTTGTAACAGATGAAGTATTGCAAATGTATCAAAAATTATCCCTTGGAGAATATCATTCATTTAAATGCAGAACAAGGATTTGGAGCAGAGATTCTGCAAAACAATAAAAAAATTCCTAATTACTATCCTCACATTCTGCCCTAAAAGAGTTCTAGCAATTTATAGCAAAAACTACATTAGATTGTCAATCCCCACACTACCTGAACAATTAACCAAGGCAGCGAGGATGACACCTGCATCCCTCCACCTATTTATGTTCAAAACCCATCAATTTTTCAATACAACAAGCAAGGGGGAGGGTGGTGGTGGAATCCACAATACATGATTGATTCACCATGATGCTATTTATTTTCCTTATATTTAATTTCTCAGTTCATTTTTGTCTTAGCTTCTTCATAGAATACTGCAACCTCTGGCTCAATTTCTACTGTTTTCAGGGTTAAATGTAGCACATGCCATAGCACAGAGAGGTGGGTTTCAGTTTCATAAGAGGGCTCCAGTTTAGAAACAAAAACCCCAGACAAAAAACAACCATACAAAATGTACAACTAAAATACAGGCAGCAGCTTTGTCAGAATGACGTTTTAATCCCTTTAGGGCTGGAGAAATTGTCAATGCTGAAACTTCTGATAATGCCTTGAATAATTTTTAGATGCTGCTATTAAAACACTCCATGAATTCATAAGAACACCTAATGAGAACACCTGCCTTAAATACACACAAAAAAAATCTGATAATCAGATCTTGTATGAATTTCCTCATCTAAGGTTTGCTATTCCTAGCAACACTGTGTATCTTCACTAAACTGTACCTTTACAACCCATTTTGCTATCAGACTAAAGCAAATTGATTAATGCAATAGCACTACAGTGAAATGGTTCTGCTACCAAAATATCAAACAGATAAAATGCAATTTTTGATGTCCAGAAATAAACACAATAAGCATGTAATAAAAGAATGAAGTGTGCACTTATTTTAATTAGCCACATCATTCAAGCACACACTAGTAGGCAAACTCACTTCCACCACTTCAGCAGCACGAGTATTTTCCTTCACTGAATATTTTCATGAATTTCATGAACAATTTTTGAATAATTATCTAATAGTCACAAAAGATACACATCAGCTATACAAATCACATGAAGACTTAAGAACTTGTCATTCAGATTCCCTTTTCACAACCTCACAAAAAGGGCAGTGCTGAAGGTTTATTAGAAGAAGAGGTGGGAGAACTTTTGAAACAAAATTATTTCAACCACTCCATCCTGGGCAAATTTTTTGATGTGGAGGATGGGAAACTCACAGTTTCAACCTAAAGAAGTATGGACTTACTGCAATACATTGGCTTGGCACTACAAGGGGAGAAAGGCACATCACAGCATCATCACTTGGCAGCCTCTGTTAAAGCTCACTCCCTCTGACCACAATCACCAGGATCAGAATCATGGAATCACTAAGGCTGGAAAAGACCTCCAGGATCATGGAAACCAACCTTTGACCAAACACCACCTTGTCAACTAAACCCTGGCACTGAGTGATTTCTTGAACCCCTCCAGGGACTGACACTCCACACCTCCCTGGGCAGTGTGTTTCAAAGCTTAACCACTCTCTCAGGGAAATAATTCTTTCTGAACCAGAGAGAAGCCTACTAATTTCCTAGCAATTTTATACCTGATAGGAGTCTTTCTCCATAAGTTAAAAGCAGATGAGGATATAAAAGTAACCTCTGAAGTAATTCCAAAGTTGCTCCGCTTAAAAGCAAAGTTTAATGAAACACTTGGTCAGAAACACTGAACTATGGTAATAAATACAGCATGAAAAGTTCAGATATGTTTGCATTTGGTTTACTATAAGGATTAAAACCTACTAAGGTATCTGAGACAAATATATAATCAGTTGTAGTAACAACACTTGGACCAAATTCTTCTGCCAAAATTTTACATTTTCCTGGTAGTATCAGGTGACATTAACAGTTTGGTTCAGTAACAAGAGCCAGGTTTGCCTCTATCACAAACCAACCCCATGATAAATTGAAAGCCCAAAGATGACAGGCTGGAGCCAATTTTCTCAAGTCTGTAACTATCACTGAACATAGCATAGGTGCACGTCTCAGGAAACTTTTAACCAATTATGCCAGGATCAACAAGTCTAACAGGATCCAGTCACTGCTTTGATGTGAGATCCTTTTACATTTTATTATCCTCTTTACGGATAGTTCTACATTCCATCCCAGTAGCATTTCTGCTCATCCACTCATTATTTCACATGACTAATTTCCATACTACAACATTCATAAGGGCCTAGTGTGACAGATTTTGCTTTGCCAACGTGCAATTAGTTTCTTCAAAATACATCCCTTGTTGCGGGTGGAGGCACATGGCAATCTCTTCCTTCAAACAGCCAGGAAGGATCAGCTGCTTTGCCTTTTACAAGGGTAGGAATGGTGGCTTCCTCGTGGTGCTTCTGGTGGTGGCCAAACCAAAACACACACCCTGGTGTGTGTTTTTCACCAGTGCCACTGCCAGCAACCCTGACTCCTTTATTTGCTCAGTTATACACCTGGCCACTGAAAATTATGTTCTAGTACAACTCCTCCGTTTAATTATTAATTCCATGAATGGTAAGCACATCTTCTCACAGGAGAAAAACAATGTAAGGCTCTTCAAAATCATGAAACGAAGCAGACAACGCGCCCAGTGTATGAACGCACTGCTTCCTGCCTCCTCCTCCTTCCTTCAACAGCTATTTGTGTGCTTTATCTTTGCTGGAAAAAGCAAACCTTCCAGAGGTGAAGCACACAAGGTGCTAACGTGACAAAAGCAGCTTTCCCACTGCTTCTGATGCAGCACTGTCGCTGTTCCTGACACAGCAAGGCAAATGAGTGACAAGTCCCCTTTCATGCATGAGGCAGACCACAAGCTACTGCCCAGCCAGCCGGAGTTTGGAAGCTCGGCGCAAACAGGTACTTAGGAGCGCGTCAGTACACACAAACAAAACAGTCCAGATAATAAAGATGGATATGTAAAAAGTTCTGCTCCTCAGTGAAGTAGAGCTTTTGTGGCCTCCACTTGTATGACCTGTATACTTGAAACTGTAAATTATATATTTTTCTTTGTCAAGGAAGTACATGTTTAATTCAAGGATAAAAGTGACTGTGAGATCACAAAAAAGGTTTGTCAGGTGCCCTCGGGAGCAAGTGCTGAGATTGAAATTCTCGGGACGCGCTGGTTGAAGTATTTATTTTGAGGTCAGCAGTTTACTTGCAGCCAAGAACAATACTTTGAGAAGCTACAAACTTCTAGGAACTCTTTGCTAGCTTGAAATTGCCAGGCTAAGCATAAAGCCTGGCAATTTCAAATTAGGTTCTTGACTACCAGCTTTGTCAAGCCATATGCCCGTTCAGCCAGTGTGGTGCCTATAAAGAAACTTTATCTTACATGTAGTGATTTAAGGCCAGGAAATTATCCCGTGGCTACTCTCCCTATGTAAACACACCAAATCCCAACAGCGAGCGAACTGTCTGCTTTTGCCAGCGCTTAGAGCCTCCGCAACCCCATTCTGGAAACCAAACCCAAGTAACGGATCGTTCCGCGGGCCTCGCTACACAATTAGCCAAAAAAGAGCTGCGGCAAAGCGGCATTTCTGAAGGAGGCTAAACGAGACGAGTGGGCGAGCAGCCCTCCCTGCGAGCGCCAGGGGCCGGCCGGAGGTCACCGCCGGGCCTGGGTGTCCACTCGCAAGCCCCGGGACCTGCAGCCAGCCCGGCGCTCCCGTCCCCGGCCGCGTCCCCCGCC
>VXBS01001140.1:68263-90485 GCA_013400255.1 Sitta europaea | reverse complement strand
GGGAGGCTTTCCAGGCCCTTTCGGACATTTCGGCTCGGCAGGCCTCGCCCGCACCTGCACGGCCCGAGGAGGGGCTGGAGATGGTGAGCGGGAGGGTGAGCGCGTCTCCTTGATGCGGAGGCGACTCCCCGGGGCACAGCCTGGGGAACACGCTCAACAGGCGCATGAGAACATACTTGAGGTCGCAGCAGCCAGGGAATCCCGTATCATTTAAGCATTCCAACAGACAGGTACCTCTGCCATCACACCATCGCTCCTCTGCCTTTCTACTTTCAGCCAAAAATCCCCCAGAAAATCATCCCACAGTAGCGCATACACTCATTCCACGTTCACTGGTTCTACCCACACTCCTGCCACTGCATTATCGCACAAGCACTACAGTGACAGGATTAAGAAAGCCACCAACAGCTCGACATTAATCACTCCTTTCCCTCTTTGCCAGCGCCTAGTGCTCCCACAATTCTTGCTTACACCTTAAGACACCTGGTCCTCTCCCATTTTTTTCATTCGCCTCTCAGCCGTGTTTTACTCCCTTTCTTACAAAAAGCCTTCCAAAATATAACACCAACACTTCTTTAATGAACTAAGCAAATTCCCAAATAGGCTTCTATAAAGCTAGTCAAATATTTTTGAAACAGTGTCACAAATAAACAAATTTCCTGGGTTTTGCAACAGTAAAATATGTTCTGTTTGGGGTTATGTTGTTCTCTGCTCTAATGAGATTGTGTGGAGTTCTACCCCTTCATCAGAAAAAAAAAAAATCCACCACAAATCAACCAAAAACTCAACAAATTCCCACCACAGCTGACACTTGAGGCACTGAAATATTTTTTAGGATCATTTTTAGGATCATGTGTCCAGTAGTAGTAGATCAGATCAGCTGGTGGAAGTCCAGGCCTAACCTCTAAGCAAACCCCAGATACCTGCTGCTTTGTTCAAGATATTTCAAGCCTTTACCTGCTATGGTAAAGGCTTGAAATTAAAACATCTGCTACAATTGTTATGTGTCAAGGAGCAAACCTTATACGTGTTAATGTACATTCCTGTAATTGTAGATTTCAGCTCCAAACATTAGAGGAATTTCCATAAATAGAGAAAAACATAACTCATGCTTCTAAGCACTTTTTGTACTGGAAGTGACATGTATTTTCTTTTAAAACTTGTATTAAGCAAGACTAAAAAAGGTAGAATGATCAAAATTACAGCAAATCTTCAAACCCTTAGAGGCATTTTTCTTTGATACCAAGAACTTGATTTTTAGGGATACAGTATAACACTAAAGTTGATCAGTTACGTGGCACTTGAAAAGTTTTTGTCCACACTAGCTTTGCTAACTGTGCAGGATGGAGCTTCCTGCAGACTTCATTGGATGGACTGGGATTGAACAGGATATAAAAAGCTGTTACTGTTGCTAAGAATCATCCTTCACATTCTGTGCACTTGTGTCATCCTCCTTGCTACTTTCTAGCAGTGTGAGTCAGACTTCTTCGGCAAAACTCTTTCTTCCGGGAACACAGTTCTTAAAATGCTCATGTTTGAAAAAGGGGCTAATTTACACCAAATGAAACCAAGAGTAAAACAATCCTTATTTATGTTTTAATGCTGATGTTTTATCTTGTGTGGAAGCATCCAAGCCTACCGAGGAACACTGCAAATTCCAGGACTGCGTGGAATAGCAGCATTTTACTAGTAGAGGGTAAAAATTCAGGAGGAATTACATGGTTACAGACCACCCCAAAGCTCCTTTCTGTACTGTGTAACTTATCATTACTGCCAAGATGGCAGAGAACCTGACACTCTGAGATAAAGAAACTTCCCTGCCCAACCAACAGCACTTCAGATCAACCTGACAACCAAAAAAAAAAAAAAAAAAAAAAAAAAAAAAAAAAAAAAGAAAAAAAAAAAAAGACAGAAACAATTAAGATAAATTTAAAAATACCTGCCTCAAGGTGTTAGCAGCTATCAAGCAAAAGGAGTATTCCAAGGATTTTCACTTTCCTACTGTTTAGAGAGAATCTCCATTACAGGCATTTGACATTCCAGTAAGGAGTAAGAAAAAGAAGCAAGACTCCAGTCCTTCAGATAGTGTTTCCTTTTTGCAGACTTTCTGGACTAATAAAACACAAATGATCTAGCCTTGCTAAAAAAAAAAGAAAAAAAGAAAAAAAAAAGAAAAAAAAAATCCTGAATTGTTCTTTTGGAGCTATTTGGGTGGGGGTTATTGGCCTTGGGGAAAAAATTAGAAAACACTTCATCCAACAATTATTAGATGTGTCCTAAACTGGCAAGTGTAAAACTGGAATCACAATGTTATCTTAGTAATGGTAAATTAATGATAAATTAGCTGATACAAAGTTTATTTTCTTTACTAGGTTTCTAGATATGTAGCAAAACATCAAAGCAGCACCAGTGTTTGTTGTCTGAAGCTTTTATCGTGTCCTGTAGATTACCAGCTCTCCTTGTGCTACAGCTCTAGTAGGAACAGAAAGGATTACAGGATGACAGTGGGATGCATCTTGAACACCTGTTAACCAGACAGAAAAAAAGCCCCCTCACACCTAAATGCTTTTAGGACTTTTATTGAAAAAATTTAAAACCACGAAATTACCAAGGCCAGTTTTACAATAAATTTAAGACATACAGAATAGCTTACCTGCTACATGGCAGAAACCTCACTACAATATTTCTCTCATGCAACTCCTGGATTAAAACCACATTCTCATTTAACACCACAATGGATTATTAATACTTTCTTAGGATTTAACCTTAAAATATGATTAAAAAAGTTAATTTTCCAAGGGTTAAAAACACATACATAGCAAGATTCCCCCCTTCACAGACCAGCTCCCTATGTCTGATAACTGGCAGAAACAGATCACTGAGCTCATTTTTCCTTTATTTTTTATTCTAACCTGAGAAATTTCTTAAATAATGCTCACTGGGCTTTCATATTTGGCAACATGACTTCAGAGCAGAGTGCCATTCCTTATTCTTGTCAGAAACCAGTCTTTCACTGTTTGTCCCAAAAGACACTCTCACAACCAGGAGTAGCATTTGTCCCAATAGACACTCTCACAGCAGGAGTGGCATTAGCCTAAACCTCCTTCTGTGCCCTTTTGGTAAGTTAAACCTTGTTAGTAATACCATCAGGACACTAACCTCAGGATGCAGAGTTCCCATCAGTTGTGTAATTCCCAGTATTGTGCGCTTTGAAAATATTTACTTTGGCATGTTATACTTTGTAGCATAGTTGATTTTTTTTTGTGCTTACTCCTGGCCTTTACAAAATCTGTCTTTTCTCTCTTGCATTTATTCAAGCCCTTTCCCTTGCCACCAGTTGTCTCCCTTTCTCATAGCTGCAACAGAAGCAGGACACAAAGCACACAGTTACATTTAAAATGTGAGAGCTACAAAAGCTGCTGAACAGCAGACAGTGCTCTGGTAAAGCACTCTTAGTTGATGAACGTGCTTGTAAACCCTGTGAATCTTTCAGTACAGTAAAGACTTCTATTTTAAATTTGTAAACTTACTAATATTTCATTTCAAACCCTCCAAATATTTGGGTTTTAAATGTGCTAGTCACTTCACACTTGCTCCCCATATATAAAACCATCACTGTCCAAAGAAGTGATGAAAAACCACTTGAAAGAAACAATTTAACTTCCAACAGATTAGAACCTCTTCTGCATTTCCAGTAAATTTGTATGTTACATCATTTGGGTCATTCAAAATTGTTGCTCTTCAGTTTTATCTGAACACACCTGATTTTCAAATGAACCATGATTTCTTCACAGTAATCTTCACAGTTTCTTCACTAGTCCTGTCTACCTGACTAAAATTCAAGAGAATATAGAAACTGAACTTTGTTCACTCCATACTCTGCCTACTAAAAACCTTTAGAGTAACCACAGAGAGTAAAAGTGCTTAACTGGAAAGGTGCAGAGGTCACACTTCCTGAGAAATGGCTGGATTTTTCTGTTTGTCTCAGAGTAATCCTGGTTGTGACTGGACTAAATACTGAAGTGTTTCAGTTTTCATTTTTTCTGCAAATTATAGGAGATTACCACTAAAAAAAAAACCTGGAGATACCCACAGAGTTGGTACATGACAACCTTTTATTCTACTGTAATGTGCTGGCATTTTTGATCCCAAAAGAGGAAACAACAGATTTTGGATTTTCTTAAATGTGTTCAAAATCCAAGTTTCTTTATTTTCCATCCAATTAAAGACAAGTGTTGAAAAATAAGGAGCAAACCTAACTGTTTCAATAACCTTTAGTCTCACGTATCTTTTAAATTATACAGTGCAAGTGTATTTTGCATATCAGTGCTGAGTGCACTTGAGAAAGGACATCTGTTTAAGTATTTCCAACAGGTCTTTATAGCACCATATAATCTGCTGTCAATTTAGCTGCTTAGAATCAGCCAGTGCTTAGAAAATAAAATGATGATATTTCTAATTCATTATCACTCCAAAAAAAGAAAAGAAATTTGGAAGCTTATGATATCCAACTGAATTAATGTAAACAATTAATTACCAGACACTTGATCTTCACTTATTCCAGTTTTGTGAACCTGGTTGATGAATTGCTACATGATCCTTCAGGAATGGCACGGTTTAATTCAGTGGCAGGAAAATTTCACGGACGTATTGAATGAAAACGTCTCTGACTTTGCCTTGAATTGTCAAAGTCTCTCTTTGCAAGATGTGGTGCTGAGCCTTCTGTTAAGGCTCATTTTCAATTCATAATTGAAGAGAAAAGCAGTGACAAAACACAAGAGGCTGAGTGCTGGCAAAGCCACGGTACAATACAATAGGAACAGTAAGGCCATGAGGAAGCAAGAGGTAACCGAGGTATCTGGAACAAACCAAAACTACACTAAACACAAGAGAGCAGTTTAGCCTCACAGTACATTTCACATTCCTCCAATACTTGGTTGGTCTGTTTTCTGACACATGATTCAGAATTTAACCAGAATTGAAGGAACACACAATCTGATTAGACATGAAGTACATGAACCATTCATGCACTGACAAATGCTGCTGTTGTTTTTTCACAGGTAACACTGAAGCAGCTGTGTCAGAATGGCACTGGGTTGAAATGAAAGCAATGCTGGTACTTTACCACTTCTGGTAATTGTTACCTACAACAGTCAGTGACCATCTGCTCAACACTACAAGAGGCTTGTTTTCCAAACATGAGTTCCAGTAAGCTGAATTACAAATGAGATCAGTCTGAATGCATTAGAAAGATCACATGGTGTATTTCTGGAGGAAGCGGTCAAATGCATCGTAAATCGCTTGTCTGAAAGGAGGAAAAGAGAAGAGATTTTGGATACTTTGGGAAAGGGCAGATATAAGGGGCATCTTTCCATATATTTAAAAATATATCTACAAAGCTATATTCACAATTCCAAAATGGTGTTCAATAAAAATGTGGTATCAGGTGGTATTTTCTCCTTCCTTTATTTCTGGGATCTCTCACTTCAATCTAGGTTTCAGGAATGAGTGAGACTATTTTCCAACTTTAATGCAAGTGGAAATGTAGATGGATTAGGAGTTTTCTACTCAAATGCATCAGAGACATGCAGAGCTTGAAATTTTTGAGCAGCTATCATAGAAGTAAGGCTGAAGTTTTAAATAGCAATAAACTATTGGTTAGCATACATTGACCCAATATAGTGCTATTCTTTTTTGTTGTTGCTTAGAGTTCCTAAATGGTTTGTATAGTCTTCCTAATTACTCTTACTTTAAAATTAACAGCGCAAGTATTTAACTTTTTGAAAACTACAGAACTGCACTCATAAAACTGATTTACATAATTGCCTTTAGAAAATCAATGCCTAATATTACTAAGGCACGAATTCATGCAAGTACTACTTATTTAAAGTCAAGCTTTCATTTTGATTAAATCTAAACTTTAATTTTAAACTTTTCTGTTCACCTTACCTGAAGAGTCCTTGTTTGAAGAGGTAGGCACTGACATGACCTCCATCCAGATACCTGATTTCACACCCTGGCCAGATCTCTTGGAGGCTGCGCACGCCGGTGCGAGGAATGTACGCATCCTCCTTGGCTTGTACTACTATGATTAAACTTGGGTCAACTGGAACTAAAGGAAAACAAAGCAAAACTGAATTCATCTGTGGTAAGAAATACAAACACAACAGCTGAGATTTCTGTTGTCAAAATGCTACTTTCACACAAAATTAAATTATTCGAAGCTTTAATAAAATTACATGTTCTAAAGTCTCCAGCAGAATTTATCTGGTTTTTTGATGTTACAGTTGTGAGGCCATCAGTGGAAAAATAAACTAACCCTTACCCTTCCCACCCCTAGAGCAGAAATTCCTCAAAGACTTGTGAAGTTGTCAAGAGAATTCTCTTTCATCTTATCAACAAAACTCTACAGCATTCATGCCAGTTCTTTGAGATCCCTTTTTATTGCCAAAAGGAACTATGAAATTCAACAGAGTAGAAGTCTGATATATTTTTTCTCCTCAAGGAGGGGAAACTTTTCATACAAGAGGTCAGAAAGTACAGCCTACATTGACTTTCTTTTCTGCTTCCTACATGGTTTACTTGCAACATAAAAATCCCAACATATTGTTATACATATTTATTACTCATAACCAGAACTGCACCAATCAGATTAGTAGCAGGAATAATACCAATATGATGCTGAGAAAGCTAACACCAAAATTAGGTTGAACACAGAACATTTCTCCCTTCAAAAAGAAAATATGTGATATGCTAAAGAGTGACCAGCCAAGACATCTGGCAGTGAAGTGTTGCAAATAATTTAAACCCTTCCTTCTTTCATACTAAATCATACATAGAGAATATGCAATGCTAAGATAAATTCAAGTCTTCCATTCAATTTTCCATGAAATCTGAGCATTAGGCAGATTTTCTGAAGCTCCTCTCCAGTCTCACTCCAAGGATACCCTGGTAGGGGATGCAATGTCTCCCAGAGAATGATGAGACCTGGGAGACTATTGACACAATGGACTCCATCACTTAGACAAGTGCATCAGGATCACAGATCCTTTCAATTTCCAAGAAAGGTCAGTGCTTAGCTAAGTGATACCTGGATAAGTCTAGATAAACAAGAAAGCCTGTACATGGAATAAAACTTACAGGGCTTTTCCTGTCTACTGAAATAACTTTAAAAGCTTTAAGGAAAGCACTTCACTGTTATTTGTCACAAAACATCTCTGGCTAGCAGTGAAAGAATCTACACTAGCATACATTCCTTTTATTGTGTGTCTCCTTTTATTTATTTTTAACATCTACTTAAATTTAAACACTTGTACCGATGGAGTACCAAATGCCAGAATTAAGAAATGAGGTAGCATGGGGGCTCAGTATCAAGAAAGCTTTGACACTAAAAGACAGCTCTGTCTGAAGTCGAAGCACACTGTAGGAGATGCCTTCAGCAGGTTCATGCACAGCCAGACCATGAACTCCCACAAAAGGAATTCTGAGCCCCCACTCCAGCAGAACCTTTTAAGGCGGCTCTAGGAAGCATTGCTGGAAAGGAATGCTGGACTACGGCTCCCCCTATATGCTATGCCTGTCCTGGGAAAAAGTACACACCAGCCTGCACCAGCCCAGAAGGACCCTCACAATGTTTTTACTGACAATATCATTCAAGCTTGGTGCTCAGCTGCACAGGCTACTTTCTACCCGAAGTCAGTATGAGATTTCTGCTTGAACGACCTTATTAGCAGATTAAGATTATTTAGACCTAGGTATTACTCACATCACACAAATGTTTTCTTCCTTTAGATAATACAAATTTGCACTAACTCTTATCTGAAAAAAGCCACAGCAAGGCAGAGGAGAAAAATATGCAAAGATACTGAGAGGTAAATTTTTAATTAACTTTGTCATTAGTTGGTCATCAAGAAGGAACAGAAAAACAATTAGGAAACGGAGCAGTAAATAGACAGTACAGAATAATGCTCACAATATTTCCATATTTCAGCAAAGGTGCCAGCAGGTTTACACTTGAGGAATGAAGAAAATACCTTTCTCCCCACTGTATTTTATTCAGCTTTCCAAAGTGCACGTTGAAACAAAGAGATACATACCTGGGAAGTTAGCCACATGGGTACATTCATCCATTACACCCTTCATGAACATTAAGGATTCTTTCTGTAAAGTGTCACTCCTTCTCCTTGTATTTATTCTGTGTCCTTGTGGGCTGGTTAAGTTTTTATTGCTGCTGCTACTGGTGGAAAAGGTTTGATTTATGCACTGCATTTTAGGAGCATCCTGCATTAAGAGTCTTTCTGAAGAGGCACTTAGAGCACTTCTATTTGTGGCAAAGCTGTGAACAGATTCCTTAGATACAGTGTCATTCAAGGACTCAAAGTTGAATATTCTGGAAGTCATGTCCATGTCTGCCAGACTGTCCACACTGTCAGGGAAGTTCTTCACAAAGTCTTGCCCCATCTTGAAAGAATCCGTCTAAACAAAGACAACAATTCAGGGTTCCTCCCTTAAACCATTAATTTTATTTTTAAGATGAACTCATAATTTAAAAAATAAATAAATTTATAAAAGACACTACCAACACTGCTCACTTCTATTTTCAGCTTGCAGGTCATTCAATTAAATCCTGATCATTATAACTTCTTAATAATTTCATTCTACATATCTGTCAGTTAAAAAAAATGCAGGAGGCACTTGCATATACAGAATATATTGTGATATAAACAGCTGTTCTCCTTTCTATATTAAACTGTGAATGTGTAATTACAGTCATTTAAGCTTAAATGACCTAATTACAATAATAATAACATAAAAATGAACATATGTGACCAGGTCTAATGTTATGTTTAGGACTGAAAAATTGACAGTCTCTAAATACTAGGGAGACGCAAGCTGAACATCTTAAGAAATGTTTCTTCATTTTGTCTTCTCCATCAGTGTTGCTGGAGTGTATTTAACTCAAAAATGGCAAGTGCCCAAGTAACAACTATCTGCACCCCAGCTCCTCTTCTTCTGCTGTGAGGTATTAGAAAAAGAACTATCACAAAGGAAAGAACCTTAGGGGGAAAAAAAAGGCATTTATCAGAATTGTGACTGAATACATTTTATGTTGTAGATTACACTAAGTGCAATCAAAGGAAAAACTTGTATCAAGGGCTACACTTTAAACTCATTATATAACCAAAATATTAGTTTTGTTTCTCAGGCTTTTCATTCAAAGCCTAAATTTATCAAAGCAGAAAGAAACAACATGCCAGTATGTTCAAGCTAACGACTGTCTACTTTTAGTGGAAGTAAAAAGAAGTTGCATTATTTGCTAGATTTGCACATGTAAATATTAGCAGATAGGTAAAACAAACCATACTTACTCCACAATATTCAAGCATTTGAATGATTTCTTCTTCATACACAGTTTGTGTAAAGTACTGTTTCTCCAGCTCTCTCCAGTTCACTGCCTTACTCAGCACACCCTGAGATGATAAACAACAGCCTTCAGTACACAAGTACAACCCAGAGGTCATTCTAAAATAATGATATGGACCTGTTCCTCTCTTCATTTTTTTAGTGGAATTCTGTTCCCAGAGAGCCCTTGGAATTATTGCAATCAAAGCACAAGCACATATTATAATACAGAACATGGAATCCCACCTCCCTTGTGGCCAGCCCAAATCTTTTAACTTACATTTCTGATTATAATCTAATATATTAACAAATAATGTATTTTGTAATTTGTTAATTACCGTAGTGAAGACTGCAGAGGCTGTTGACCAGGAAAGACATGGAATCAATGGTAATGGTTTGGGCCAGTTTGTCACTGCCAGTGAAGCCATCTAGAATCAAAGGCACTTATTATACATTTTAATACTGAATTCATGGTATGGGAAAAAGAACTCTCTCATCTTCAATTTCTTTGTTTACATGGTATTTAGGAAACATGTGGTGCCAAACAGTTAAGGACTGTGGCAGCTGGATGTACTTTCAGCTATTTAGAAGTTATTATCTAGTCTCCAGTGATTTTTTTAAAAATAAACATTGCTTTGGAAATTCATTTCAAGGCTGAATAGGATTTGGTTATAAGAATTCCCAATGGAATATTTATTAAATATTCCATTAATTACAATTCAAATCCAATTAATTATATTTGTAATCCATTAATTATAATTTTAAAAACTATTACAAGCTCTTAGTTGTTTAAAACCATAAAAAAACTTCTATAAAGTTTTCCACCAAGCTCTTGCAAGTTTATTCCAAAGCAAAACAAAGGTAATCTATAAGAAGGACTTTTTAAAATATACTCTCAATATTTGCATACAGGAAACAAAATTTGAAGAAGTAATGCAACATGTTAAGCACACTCTTTTTCTATCCTTTAAGTTTGAATTATTACTTTTGCATCCCTTCTCAGAACATATTTTTGTGACTATTCTGTTTATCCTAGAAAAAGCTAGAACAAGTTCAATGTACAGATGTTCCCCATATGATCTTGACAAGTTTTATTTTGTTAACATGAAACGCCTCATGTCTATTCTAGATGTTCTAATCAGTGGATTTATGCAACTGAACTATAATTCTATTCCAAATATTTTTATTAATAAAATCACAAGAACACCACACATCTATGTTCTGATTCTCTCCAGCAGTAGAAACCTTTCCCTTTTAGAAGAACTGAATCAATGCTTACAACCTTCCACTGTAAAACACACTCTGTAGAGGACCAACACCAAATATCACTTATTTCACAGAAGTTTCTCATTCAGCAGAGTGATGTTGACATAAACCAAAGGTGCTCTGTACATTTATGACATTTACAGTTATAAAACTGTGCTTTAGGGGAATATTTTCCTTTCAGGAAACACTACCATTACCAACATTATTTACTGAGCTCCTAATAAACAAAGGTATGTTTTTTTAATAAGCTTTGCACCTGTGCCTCACAGAGCTGTGATAATCTGCAGAGACACAAAGCAGAAACATTTTAACTGTGTATTATTCTTTCAAGCACCTTAGTGACACACTGCTGGTTTAGTTTGAGGATGCACAGTGCCACACAGAAAACGTTATCCACCTCACCACAGAAATCTCTGATCAGGACCAATGATCACTGACACTCAATTACAACATGCCTACAAAGAGGGGTTATTTCACACAATGCATTAAAACACAAAGATTTAAGCAAGAAGAAAGGAGGAAAAGAGGGAGAATTAGCAATCGATCAGTGCAGACTTTCTTTCAGCAAACATTTCTGACCCCCAGCCTTGTGGAAAAAAAACCAATTATGTGAGAAGTTTATATTCTTATTAAGCCTGCTGTGAGATGGCTGACAAAGGGCTCTATGATTTGTCAGTACATATTAAGAATTATACTAATTCAGCACCACAGAACATGAGAATTGCCAACAATTTTTTTCTCATGACTCTAAGTGTTTATTTTAAAGCACTTCTGAGATCAACACTGTAAAACAAATTATTTTCGTATGCTACAGGATGAAATGAGAAGTTAAAACAAAAATTACTGAACAGGAGATAGAAAAGCTTACATGTCCTCCCATGGATATTCCAGTCATCCCTAGGGGTCCATAGCCTTCTCTCTCTAGCCAGTGCAAAAGAGCTGCCGATTCTAGAATTAGAGCTCCTCCCATCACAAACAGGTCCGAGACATTTTTTAAACATGACCGTCTTTTCTCCCCAGAAAAGGAAAATAGAGGGTTTATTTTCTAAGATTAGACTCTGACAGTTCTTATCATTCTATACATACTTTTATACACAGCTTCATTACAACCGCAGAGAATCCTGGAGCTGAACTCCTGTTGATTCAACAGGAGGAAAAAGCAAGCCCAGATTTTCTGGCAATTGTAATTTTTCACTCAAATGAGGACTAGAAATAGACACCTGCCTATGCTTTTATTGTAATATCACTGACAGCTTGGTCTTTTGGAAACAATCACCAACATTAGCATCACATAAGTAGCAATATTCCGTACTGTGAAGTTGTAACAGATATTTTAGAAATAAAGTGATACAGTCCTATGCATACCCTATCTCGTTTGCAGAAACAAGGGGGTTTTTTCTTATTTACCTGTTTTACATCATTGAAAAATTGCACACCACATTTGAAGAGCAATCATTATGCCAGCTTTGGAAGCACTCATCAGTGCCACTGTAAGACTGAAACTGTAAAGTGGGAAGTTTGCCATGGTATTGAGAAATTCAGGCACTGTACTGCAAAGCACTAAAACGCAGAAGACACACAAAAAAAAGTAGAAATCTATTTGGCTGAGCCATCAGAGGGCCTCAAAAAAAAAAATAATAGACCACTAACTTGGAGAGGGGTACTGAGTATTTTCAGTACCACAGCCAGGTTACAAAGGGCTCCTGGCCTCTCCTGCCAGCATGCCACCGTCACATTTGCGACACTCCGAAGCACAAGGACAAAGCTCATTGTGAAGTCACACAGAAATGAGCACAGCTGCTGCAGAGCAGCATTTACAGCCTAATGCAATTCTTTCCTACAGCTTTGTGAGATTCCTCAGCCCTCTGCAGCTGCTGTATTTATTGAACACTGTCACCTGTTACACTGGTGAGGTGTAACCCTGTAGGGGAGAGTGACAATCACCTGTTGGGGTATTAGACTGAGCACCCTCTCCTTGAAGCAATCCTGACACACTAGAAAACTAAGACAGAGCTATTTAATTTAGTCTTCTGCATCCAATTCCCCATAACTGGAAATTAACTACCAATGGATGTACTCCAGCACAGGCTTTCTCCTGTCACTTTCCCATAATCTTAAAAAAAACACCTTCTCTATGTCTAGTTCTAGTCATGTTAAATGTCTGAGTTAGGATTAAAAGGGATTAAAACACCAACTCATATTTGGACTTTCAGAAGTACTGGGAGACTAGAAGCTTTGCCTCAGACACATATCCTATTGCATTCTGATAACACACCTGTAGTTTGGAAAATGTAAAAAGTAAAAAACCAAGACTACCTAATTAGGCTTCCAAATTCCAATTTAAGAAACTGAATGAAGAAACAAATCCTGTACAATACTGCAATATTGCATAGCACCCTGACTAACAACCAAACAACACTAGATTTATTCATATGCCTGTAAATCCTTAAAAGATCTTGGAAAAGCAAAATCCTATCAATTGTAATGGAAATACACTATCTGAGCAAAGATTATTCACTATCTATCATTATTATTACTGACTGAAATATAACAGCAGCACTTGTACATGCATTTGAGTCAGGAAAATGAAATGGCCCTGGCTTGTATTCACACAAGATGTTTGCATCTCACTCCATACTCTAAGTTCATCTTGTGCAAACTTTCCTGACCCCTGAGATCTCCTAATACAACACCCAAAGCAGTTTAGCAAAGAGCAGACAATTTCACATTGGCAGGCTACAAGTGTTTTTTGAAATGCTTTTTCTTAATAAGCTATCAAAGTTTAGACAACTTTTGGCTTGAAAGAGAAAAAAAGAAAAGCGGTATTTTAAAAACAAGGTATCCATAAATGTGACAGGAATACTTACATTTGATCCTTAGGTTTTCTACAGCCATGTAAAAGACTCCAGTTAAAGAAACTAAAAAAGGTTTTATCAAAACTAGCAATTTAAAAAAAAAAAGATAAAATAAATATGCATAAATATAATTAATTAATTGAAATTTTGAATTTAAACTCCCAGTGTTTTACTGTCACTAAATTAAATTCAATCTATTTCAATGATACAGTGTGCATCATACATGGGCAGGAAAAAAGTGTAACTCGAGATCCTATTTAATTAAACAGAATAATACTGTTATGCAAGATGACAGAACAAAACTTAACTGTCTTTAAAAACCCCACCCAAATCTGAAGCTGTAAAACAGCAAGTTTCTCTGAAGTACCATAGCTTCACATATTGGTCTTATTTCTTTTGCTTCTACCCACTGGGTGCCAAAAAGTTGGTATTTTACAAGTGTGGTAACTCTTCCACCTTCCTAATTAGAGGACATTAGGAATAACTACTGTGCTTTCTACAAAAGGATATAGTAAGGATTTTCTAGCAAGAGGGAAGCCATAGAGGCTTCTTTAATCATTGGCCGCGCCATTAATGTGCGTCTCCTCCAGAAGTGCTAAAGACAAGATGTACAAACAACGTAGGTAAGGCAAAATCTGATGATTGAATTTCTCAATAACAATCAATTTTACATTTTACACACTCACATGGTCTCCAGTGCCTGCTAAATGAATGCACACAGGTCTGTGCTTGCCATTCCATCTTCTGGGTATGATGAACTGAAATCTGTGAGAAATGAACACCTATTTTAGCAGGGTAAGAATATCTATTAACAAGCTGCATCAAGGGAAATTAATTAAAAAAAACAAAAACAAAACAACAGAAGTATTTGTAACCTATGCAGGCAAACTGCCAGAAATTCAGCAACATCATTTTTCATGAACACATTCAGTAAACAAAGGAATCTGAAAGTAGGACAGAAGAAAGGCCAAACAAGTAAAGGAGCCAAGATGAAAGATCATGTTCCTAAAAAAGACTACTACCTCATCATCACAATTTAAACTTTGCAGAGTGGAGAAATGCAACTTCAGATAAAGAGCAGCCTAAACAAGCATGTCCAGCTCTCCTAGGCATCATTGCTATTTTTCTCCTGAAGGCACAACAGCTGAAATTGAAGATTAAGATGAGCAACAAATTAAAAAAAATCAAAACCCCAACATACAAACCATGAAATTATTCTATACACTCAACATCAATCAATTAATGCCTTGTGCTGCTACTTATTTACAGTCTAAAGTAATGGGAAAAAAATCCCTTCTGAGCAACCACAATTTTCACCACAAGATGGAGCACTGCTACCTACAAGAGTGTAACACTTCAGGGAATGCATTCATACCATCTCGAGGGAAATTTGTACAGCTTTTCAAAACTGTCACAATACTGGCCAAAGCAACAAACATCGTAAATTGGCTACAAAACACAAGAGAACATAGATAAGGAAGCAATAAGCATATTGCATTTTCCAGTATGGCACTAATTAGTTTGATAATGTTAACAGACAGGTTTTTTCTCTAACCAAGTAGAGAGGTGGAACAGAACTGATTTCTTGACTATCAACCTTCTTCTCACTTTCTTAACATTACATGCTTAAGCACACATATAAAAGCACCAACCAGTATTACTGACAAAATTTGCAACTTCAGTATCAACTTGAGCTAACAAACTTGTATGTTTATGTTATTAAACAAAGTCTGGGGGAAAAAGTTCATCAGGACAGTTCTGCTCAAAATTAAAAGCAAACAAAATTATGCTCCCTTTGCAAACCCACTCCTCATCTGCAAAGAAGTGTTAGTGTGAAACCAGCACTGTTAGGGAGCCTCCAGCTTTCTATGAGAATGGTTTTTTTTTTGTTTGTTTGTTTGCCAAGTAAGAAAGGAACCAGATTCTCTGGCTACAATAAAATAAGCTTGCTACTTTATCACACATACAAAATATTTGTATTCAATGAAAATAGAAAACCGGAATGGTTCCTTCAAATACAACATAATATGCTTTGATATAAATAGCATGCCCTGCTACATATAAATCAATAACTACTATTCTTCGAGCATGCCCCTCATTTGCAAAAAACCAAAATCAGTAATTCAAAAAACCCCATGTATTCCACAGCTTTTTTTTAAATACATAGATTGAACTATCACATAAATAAGATTTATTTTCACTTTTGAAAACAGATCTATTTTAACACATTAGACCCCCCCCAAAAAAAAAAGTTTGAAATATTTTACAGATAATTTGCTTTACAATCAATTAGTTGCACAATAAAACTACTTATAGACCATTATTTCGCTGCAGCAGTAATTTCAGACAGAAATACCTCTTGGTTTCTCTTACCTTGCTACAAGAGATTCAACTGGCAGGATACCTGGGACACAATGAGCCAAGGGGGAAATGAAGTGCCCCTCAAGGATTTTACAGTCTGACTGCCCCTCAACCTGCAGAAAGAATGGGACAATAGCAATAAATACTATGTCAGTATGTCAGTCTTTAACTTGCTCTGAAAGCAAATCTCTTAAAGTAGAATTTGTTATAGGATAAAGAACTTGCTTAAAAAAACCCAAAACTGAGGCCTACTCCTAAAAATAGGGATATATGTTATCAACTTTGCTTTTACTAAATAACCTTTGACAGGACTCAAAGTAAGGTGTAATGCTGTCCCATTTTAAATACATTCAATAACACAGATTAATTTTCGAGCATTCTTTGACTTTAACATTTGATGTCTCACTGCCAATATTGTATTACTGAGAAAACAAGAAAAAATCAGTACTTGGATAGGCACTGCTTTAGTCCCTCTTTCCTTCCATTCTCTTCTAGTAGCCTAAAAAAGTAGCCTGGTGTTAAGTACCAAGTTTTTACCTTTATATAACTTTAGGAAAATAAATGTAGTTAAATCACATTATCTCTTGCTTTTAAGTACCTTGTCAATGAACACTGGGTAATCTCTCGAAACCAGTGTCTGGCATTTTTCCCTGTTTCCAATAATCTTTCTGAATTCAAATATTCTGTTGAAAGGAAACAAGTAGAGAAGATTCAACTTTTAATCTAAAAAAAAGAAGAGACATATTTATATAAAATTTCAGGAGCTAAAGTAAGCCACAAACAAATAAAAGTTATGAAACCAGCTCTGCATTTACAGATTAATCAGGCTACCATAGGATAGGTAGCTATCATAGGATGCTTTTAAGTTAAAAAAAAAATAAGTCTCAGATAGCTTTCTGTTCCCCAGCAAGGTAAGGGACAAATCTGGTTGCTTTCTTCTACTTAAATGGGCTGCAGAGCTACACAAAGTAAATGAAACAAAACTCTTCTCAGAGGTGTACAGTGAGAGGACAAGATTACTGAAGGACATGAAGACTGAAGAAGCAATGGTCATGTGCTGCAGTGTAAGAAACCCCTCCTGGAGCAAAGTGGAAGACTGCTTTCACAGTAAAGCACATGAAAAAATAGTCCAGGTAAACTATAAATGATCTTCATCCTCAAGGGATGAAGTGCCAAGAAGAAAGAAACAAAGCAGTCAGCTTTGTTTTGAACAGGGATTTTGACTCGATGCCCTCAAGTTGGTCCTTTCAATCTTAAATACTCTATAACTTGGTCATTGCTATGCTCATAAATACATACTTTACTGACAAGCTAGAATAGCTTTAAGTGAAAAGTACAGAGGAATGACCTGCTCACCTCCCCAACACCACAGAAAATCCAAAGAATGGAAAGAAAATCCAGTTTATCACCACAAAAAAATAGTTCTACTTTGCTTTTCTTGTAGAAAACAGCAAGTGCATTAAGTATTTCTGAGCAAGTAAGGGTAAAGATGTGAGAGGGGAAGGTAAGCTAAACGAACAGATGTTTTGTTTGACTATAAATTTTCTAAAAATACTGCATTTGTCTCTTTTCTATAGTTAGGTGGATAATGAAGGCTAAATCTTGCCTCTACTGAGGAGTTTCAACCCTTGCTAATGAGTTGAGGACAAAAAGGATATTAAATTAACATTCATCACATTAAGGGTATGCACATAAAATTTCAGAATAGGCAGAGTAGTCTGTCATTCAATCTCAGATAATGCCTGAAGTATAGAAAATTTAATAACTTAATAATGAAGCTTTACAGTGATGAGTTAACAAACAAAAATAAACCCCCTCCTCCCATGAGCCAGTGTGAGGAGTCAGGAGGAGATAGTATTCTTCCTTTTTCATCCAGGTGAAGCCAGGCTGCTGGGGAACTCAGCTTGTCTTCATCCCAGTCAGGGGCACCACATGGAACAAAACTTTCTTCCCCTTTGCAGACCAGCAAGCTTGCCTCCTGCTCCCCCCACCACTTTTGATCTGGAGGGAGAGAGCTTTTGCCCTGACTGAAGAAGGAGGAACTGCAGATGATATCACTGTTACCATCAGCAACACTCCATCACTGCCATTTGGAGGGGTGTGATCACCCTCCAGAGCCCAGGCAAGCCTTGCTCTGGGGAGCAGCATCAGTCAGAGGCTCCCTGTACAGAGACACCACTCAGACTGGAGAGAGATGGAGATGGGGCACTGAAACCTCACTGTGTCTCACCAGGAACCCAAAGGTCTTCACAAGAGAGGGCTTTGATAACATTAAAATATCCCATTTTGGACACACACATGGAATAGAAGACAGAAATGTTGCAATCAAAACAAACCCCACCGTTTTTGGTTATTCCAACTAAAGCCAACATTCGTGTTTTGCAGGAAAGTCTGCTACTTAAGAGAAAAAATCAACTGAAGACAGACACACAAAGCAATCCAAGTGCCATTTCCAGATCTTTCACATGAACTTAAAAAAAAACCCCAACAAGGTCCTATAAAACTCCACTGCTATCCAGATCACAAAATTTTATTTCAGTAGTTTTCAAAGTTTTCTTTATTGATTTTCACGTACATAAGAGTGACCTTATTAAATGCAGGTTTATCATTTCCTATTTAAATACTGCACAATGCAGAATATATATAGTCACTCCATTTTTATACTTAAGAAATATAAGTGCTCAACTTCCAGGTGTTAATCTCAATAGTAATTAATAAAAATAATCAAACACTTAAAAATTAAGAGCTACTTCCATTTTTTTCTTATTTTCAAGACATCTAAAAAAAAAGATGTCTTACTTCTTTGGGCTGCAAGATTCAACTAGAAGTTTCTCTCACATTTTTAAAACTAATTAGGAAGTTACAGAAAGATAGCAAGAGCCACTTTAATGTTAAACAGAAACAATTCTTTGGCAGAAATTCATCAAGTTTTGTTTTCAGAAAACACTTCCAGAGATGCTGTTTGAAGTATGTCATCAGATAAACATAAGTAAAAATACAATTGGACACACAGACATTCTCTCAAGAAGAGCCTCTTCAAACAGAAAAAAAATTGCAAATCCTTTAAAGACTTTTTTCAAATCCAGTTACTCCCATGGTACAGAAACACATGATTTCTTGAACTGAACCAACTGAAACACATTTGTTATTTTAAATACAGGACAGCAATTACTGTTGCTACTTCAAGGGCTGGGTTTTTTCCTTTTAATGTAACATATCATTTATGCTGATACTTTTTAAAAAGTCACCTTTTCAGATCCTCTGGCTTTCCCCATCCTCTGATGAAAAGTTTAGTGAGGAGTAGCTTTCGGTACAAGACATCTAATTTACTTACACCCATTAGCAGCACAGTGTCATCTAGGGAAAAAGCAGAGGCAAAAATAAGGCAGTTAAAGTCTACATGAGTGGCAAATTCATTGACAGTAACACAAAGTGGGTCTGCATTAAGGAAAAGCCACCTAATGTATTCCAAGAAAGTCAACCTTGCTATTCAACTCTTCTCATTTTGAACAAAATAAAAAGGCGGTTGACACAACATGTAGAAATTTAAAACTCTAATTGAAACCAGATATTTGTTACACCATTCAAGACAAGCGAGCTGAGGAGGCACATCAGGACTACATCACAACTACATCTCCAACCAGTCCTAACTGCACCTTACTTGAACTGATTAAACAAAGAGCAGCACTGATCTCTGCCCTTTCAATAGAGCTACAATGGCAAAACTCTTCAGTCAATGTGGGCTGTCATAAACGCACCTCAGAAGGGAAGCTTGAAACAACATTGGGCTTAAACCACTAGAAGACTTCATCTCTTCATCTTCTTAGTGGAGAGGAGAGGGAAAGAGGAGGGGAGAGAGGAGGAAACAAATGTTGTTCCAGTCACTGCTGCAGAGAAAGCTTATTTTTGTAATCTTGCCTTCCCTGGTGTGTTAAATACATATCCTAATCCTTATTTTATCCATTCCTTTCCAATTTTGCTATTTCTTACAGTTTTCAAAGTGATGCTCCTCCCACTCCTTTCTGGGAAGAAATTACACCTGCAAAATCCTTGCCAGGATGATTTCTCTTTCAACAAATATACCAGCTCAAACAGAGATAAATAACAAGATTTTAGGCAAACTGAGTATTATTTTTAAAGCAATACTTACTGAAGTGAACAGGGAGCCACTGCTGAGCTCTTCCAACGAGGAAGAAAAAAAAAAAAACAAACCCAAATGCTACTAAAAAGGAGAATTTAAATCTGGTTTCTTGGTCAGCAGGATACAGGTTACTCAATTAAAAATAAAGTCCAGGATCTGTGTACACCTAAGAAAACAACAGATTTAATAATCTTGATTACTTGATTAGTAAGTTCACTTCAGGCATCTCCTAGTATTTCCAGATCCCTCCATAATAAATGCACTCAATAATATTGTCACACTCCAAAATAGTGTAATTTAATTTATGGGTTTTTTAAAATTTTATTTTAATCCAAAAGCACTTATTCTGCCACACTCCAATATGGTTGTTTTTAAAAATAAACTTGACTGTAACAAGTCAAAATTGTGATCGTATTAACAAAAACATTCCTCTGCATTTCTAGAAAGCCAATATTTAAGAATCAATATACAGAAAAAAAGAACTCATTAACACCTAGAATAAATTACTATCAAAACAGAAATTATAGGCAAGTGAATCTTAGAACAAGAATTCTAGAAAGCCACAAAGGCTCTAGGATGGTTCAATCACTACAGGGTAAAAATAAATAAATGAAATGAGCACAAAGTCATAGTGGAGTGTCACTATTTCAGATAACACATGACACAGACTCTGTGATCAGAAGGCTAAAAGTGATTCCTTTTATTAGGGCTGGTTCTCCCTTATATACAATTTTTACACAGAACAATGTGATTGGTGGAACAAAGGCAAACCTCTTCAATCACACAGGTCAAACCAGAGGGACATCAAGAAGAAGTCCCTCCTGTCAGAAGGAATGAATAACATAAATATTATTACAAAAACATCCCATCATGTTTATCACACTTCCCTGGGAAAGAACATCAGAAAACTAAAACATCAGGCTTGAAATCGGACTACAGTGGAGATGCTTTATTTTAAAAACATGGAGATGTAGATTTTGCTTTGACTGCAAAGTCTGGTCTGACAAGCTTTCTACAGCACCAAGGGAGTGCCAAACCAACTTTCTAGGCAAGTACATTATATTTAAATGCAATATTGATTGAGGCAAAAACATTGTCTCATCCTCTCTTCTGCTTCATTGATGGAACAGAGACTCTGAAGTAACTCGGGATGTTTCAATTAATCACAATCAAGATAAAAGCACTACTGGAAAGAGTACAGGAAACACTAAAAGAAATACTCCTAGTGTGTGAAGTATGCTGCATAGAACTTCTCAGAAATATCACTGAAATGAAAAATCTAGGAGGATAGCCCCTACTTTATCTCTGCAACAAAAGGGCAGGACGTGCTTCAGTTGCTGCCCATCCATGCCTACATGGCAAGACAATTACAAACACTTTTACTGCCAGGAAAGGCAAATCCTACAGCTGGAGGCTGAAGTTTTATAATTTCACATTAACAGGAGCATTTCAGCAGTGAGGATTTGAAATGGATGAAAGAATCAGGAAAGGCTGTTTCAGAACGGATTTCCACCACTTGACAGCAATCATGCCACATGCCGATCCCGCTGTGAGGCAGGTCAGCTGGAAGCAGTGACCTGATAACGATGCTGTGGAGCTGTGTGGCCCAAGAGACAGGATCTGTGTTATGAATCTTGAATGAATATATTGTTGACAGAGAAAGCTTTACATAACGTGATCAGTGAACGGAAACTGCAGCAGACACAGAAGCACACTAAGAAGAAACATAGAAACAGACACGAAAATCCATCCAAAATCCAACACATTGAAGGTCAGCTATTGCTTTTTTATCCGTGCAAACAGCTTCAGTTATAAGAAAAAGACCCCTGGAAAGTACACGAGGACTTCGCTCAAGGCCCACAGGGCAGTTTCTATTCTATACATGGATGTGAAAAAGCTCCCACCCAGCAGCCAACCTGAAAAAACCCGAAAAAAACACGGAGGCTCTGTTTTAGAAGGCGGAGTTGTCAACTTCCCTCTCTATTAAAAAAAAAAACCAAAACTCTCTTAAAATTAACGCCAGGTTCTTTTCTGACAGAAAATCAAAGAATTCACAAAGAAGTCAGCGCTAAGCGGACACAAGCCCCACAGTAACTCCACAAAACGCGACGGACACACAGGAGCCGGAGGATAAACAACGGGGCCTAAAGCAGGGTTGCGAGCAGCTCCCTGCGCGCCCGCCCCTAGCACTGAAGGG
>VXBS01001140.1:45400-67958 GCA_013400255.1 Sitta europaea | reverse complement strand
TGCCCGGCCGCGACCCGGCCCCGCCGCTCCGGAGCTCGGAGCCCGTGTCGGGGACCGGCCCGGCCCGGCCGCGGGAACTGCCTCGCTCTGTGGGAAATACAGACGCGCTCGCTTGGGAAGTTCCTAAAAAACGCCAGACAGGATTAATGTGGGGCAGAAGCTTGGGTGTTCAATAGCAGCCTTCATGTGTGGGCAGCTGTTCGGCGCTTGAGGGTTTTTTCCCCCCTTCTGACAGCAGAACAAGTGTCTTGAACTTAAAATCGCAGATATGCCCTGAGTCTACGTAAATAGTCTACATATGCCCTAAGACTTACATAAACAGCGTTTATAAACTATGTTTAGGCGTCTGTATAACCTGAGTCTACATCATCGGAATAGAGATTACTTTGTAACTTAGTAACTCGCATTTTAATTTTTTTGATTCAGCCCTTGCAATCTACAGCAGTATCTTTTACACACAACTTTTACATTGTATATTGTTATTTCCTCATCGTAAGAACAGACCGGCTGTAGCTTTTAGTGAAATCAAGAGTTTTTCGGATTTGTGGTTCTTTTAAGGTTATAGCTGTGAGGAAACGTCGGAGGGTTTATGGTTTAACACCCACTTTTAAAAGATTTTGTATGATCCGTGATGCTCAAAAGTGTCTATACAAAGAGCTTGCAGGATTGAAGACCTCCCTAGATCAATATATCTCTGTGTCACATTTGGGGGTGTGATAGCATTTCTGTTTTGTTTGATTTGTCGATCTAGTGCTTTTCCAGCGAAAAATAAATTCTTTGTAGGCTTTGCTGAGCGGAAATCCACTCCTGCTTAACGAGTTACACAAATGTATTGAGAGGTTGGTGAAAAATGAAATTCAGTGTCCTGTGGGAGCAGCTAGAAGAGGATCTGATAATGACTTCTTTCTCTCTTGCTTTTTGTTTTAAAACCAGTGGTGTTGAGGAATCGCAGGCACATTATAAGAGTAGGTGGCGGTCCATCTGGATCATGTACCTGACAATGTTTCTCAGTAGTGTAGGTGAGTAAATACATTTGAAATTCGATGTTACTTCTTTAGTTAATATTCTTCAGTTAGAAAATGACTGGGCTTTTTAACTTACGACTCCAGAGCTTCTTTAATGCTACTGTTCAAACCTCAAAAAAGGTGCACTGTTTGATTCTTCAAAAGAGGATATATGAATCTAGCAAATCAAACAGAAAGTTTCATCTAATGAGATAAGTAATAAAACTGGTTTTGCACAAAATTATGTATGACATCAGTCTGTGGCTTGTCACTCCCTAATAGTTTGGTAGTGGCAATGTAAAGGTATTGCTCAGAGCTGAACAGAGCAAAGGCTGCACTTTTATCATCCAGAGTGAAACTTCTAGGGAATGAAAGCAGAAGAAATGTGGAGTTCTTAAGAGATAAGATTTTTATGGGAATGTATGCTGTCTGTTTCAAAATATGTATCAAAACTTGTTTTCTCCTACTGGACTTCACATTTCCATTGCAGGACAAATTGGAATTTTATTCCTAAATAATTGTCCTCAGAGTTACTTTGGAATAAAGTAACAAGAATGCTGTTGAATTTTAATTTTGTCCTGTGGTGATTTTCTGTGGGCCTAGAAGTTTTCTTGAAGTTGATAGGACACNTTTTTTTGTTTTTTTTTTATTTTTTTTTTTTTTTTTTTTTTTTTTTTTTTTATGAATTAAAATCTCTTTGACTAGTGAATATGTCAGTATATCAAGAAATTCTTTTTACTTTGGGGACCTTGTTGTCCTTCCATTGGGAGGACAACATGGGAGGCTTTTTTGTTTAATGTGTATGCACCTATGAAATGATCTTTTGAAAATAGTTCCTCTGGATAGGAGGAATTACCACTCCTTAAAAAAAGCAGGAAATGCACAGGTTTATACTATAATACATTTAGAGGCAGAAGAATGAACTTGTAATAACTATTTCAGGAAAGAAAATTACTGATAAAAATGGCAAATGAAATAACTTCAGTTTTTCACTTTGTTACAGGTTTCTCAATTGTAATTATGTCTGTGTGGCCGTATCTCCAAAAGGTTTGTATATGTTTGGGGTTTTTTTTTAAAAAAAATTAAGAACAGAAGACTCCTGCTCAGAAAGTAGTTAATACAAAACCTAACATTTTATTTAGAAAATTAAAAGTAGAGGGAGATGTGTGGCTTTAAGAGACTTATTCTGCCATTCCCTTAGACAGCTTTTATTATTTCTTCCAAAATCTGTCAGTTTTTTTCCTGAATTGATAAAGGTACATCATAATCCAGAAATGTTTAGTTTTCCAATATTCCAATATCTTGATTTCTTAGACAGTGAATCAATAGAAGTCTTGTTATTAAAACATAGTAGCCAAGACTTGTCTGCATTTTGGGGAAAAAAAAAAAAATGGAAACCAGAGGTTGAAGTTGCTCTGTAAATGTCACATTGTTGCAGATAGATCTTGATACACCTAACAGGAGAATGTCATTGTTTCTGTAGAGTGATTTTAGTTTCTTTGGGGGGGTTTCACCTCTTAGTTGCAAACTTAAAAGCATCACAAAAGTCTCTAAAACTTCAATTTAATCTGTGCTAGGATTTTAGTGCCCCTGGAACTGTAGCAGGCAGTTTCAAATGCAAATTTGGAAGAATATAACCTGGGCAGGGACCTAAAGGTGTCATTGAAAGTGAGGCTGATGCTGAATTCCTGCAGAAGACAAGAACATGCATTACCAGCCTAGTAAATCAGGACAGATTCAGGCCTGTGCAGAGACAATGGGAGTGACTCCTTGCTTCTGCCATGGAAAGTGCCTGCCTTGCTGCAGAAGTTCCCTCTCTAGCCCAGAACATCAGCAGTGCTGTACAAAACTCCTGCAGTTTGCTGCAAGTGAGCCATTCGCAGGCTTGGAAGCAAAGCAGATTTTATTGGTTTGGTGCACTGCTGGAGAGAGTGAGGCAAGGTTTATTACCCTGGACAAAGCACTACAGTGCAGAGTCCTTGGTGTCCCAGGTGCTAATTCCAAAAGGGTGTTACTGGTAAGAAAACACTCCAGTGCTTTACCCACGGAACTGACTCGTGTGTTCCTGCAGATTGACCCGACAGCGGATGCAAGTTTCTTGGGCTGGATTATAGCTTCATACAGCATTGGCCAAATGGTTGCCTCTCCCCTCTTTGGCTTATGGTCCAACTACAGGCCCAGGAGAGAACCTCTGGTCATTTCCACTGCTATTTCAGTAGCTGCTAATTGTCTCTATGCCTACGTCCACGTGCCCCATTCCCACAACAAGTACTACATGCTGACTGCCCGTGCTCTCGTGGGGTTTGGAGCAGGTAAACACAGCAGGATTTACATTTCTGGAAATTATTACATTCTGTGTCTCATGTAAGATGGTTAATGTTATGTTTTAATACCACATTTACCATCATGTGACTGATAATTTAATATTTAACAAAGCAAAGGGTTGGCCCATAGTGCTTTGTAACAAAATTGTGTAATTGTGCTGTTGTGTAAAAATACTGGAGGGAGTGCTGGCTTTATTATCTTGCAAAATAAGAAACAAACCCTTAAAATAAATGTCACTCAACAGTTTAACAATATGAACTTGATGTTTACATGAGTGCTTGCTTGGTTTGGTTTTTTTGAAGGAAATGTGGCTGTAGTTCGATCGTATATTGCGGGTGCCACTTCTCTGACAGAAAGAACGAGTGCCATGGCCAATACCAGTGCCTGCCAAGCAGTTGGCTTCATATTAGGGCCAGGTAAAGTAAAATTTTCTTTCCTCACTTTTCTTATTAGGTTGAAATTGGGCATTGGTAGTAGGAAACCTAAGCAGTTGTATGCAGAGGATTTTAAGGCATAGTTTGTCAGTGATATCACAATTGAATAAATGGGGTTCACTCATCTCTACTTCTGTAAGCCAATATAAATGAAACATTCTTGTCCAATTGTTCTGCACCAATTTAAAATTTAATTTAACCCCCCTGCACTGCATCTTTTCTCTCAAGTTTGCCCTTAGCATGAGCAATAAGCCAGTCCCGATGTAGTCTGAGGCTCCTGGGCCTGAAGAAACTGAGTCTAGAAACTCAGAAACTTCAGGCCCAGGAGCCTCAGACTACATCCCAGGACCAAGATTTTCCATGTAGGAGCAAGAGAAAAAAAGAGTAAATCATCTGTCTGCCAAGAAAATTAAGCATTGTTACACTCAGAATTCAGTTCTGTAAGTGTCATGATGCTGTTTGTACTGTTTATTTTATGTAATCAAGTACTTTCCTGACTAACTGAGATCCCACTGGTATCAATTTTGCTTATTTAGAGTAGGATTCTCAAAATGTAAAAGGTTTGACAGGTATAATACTTAAATTTTACTTGCCAAATTAGAACAACTTTTCTTATGTGTTCTAATGTTTTCTTAATGATTCTCGAGATTTTCACAGTACATTGATGTTTTTAAGTTTTTCAGACATGTTTTACACTTATTGGAGAAGAAGGAGTAACATGGAAATTCCTTTGTCTTCAGCTGAACATGTACACAGCACCAGTTTTATTTGGAGCTCTCTTAGGGGTTATTAATATTATTCTCATCTTTGCCATATTCAGGTAATGAAGTGAAAAAACTTTATAAATACCCTACCTTGTTTTTGTGGGTGACTTGTAGCAAATAATATGCTGCTCAGTAGGAGGATAAGTAATAAGCCTGAAATCTGGAGTGCTAAAACTATAAGTTGTTATTTATTTTTCAGTGTTTCTACCTTCTTTAAAACCTGTATTTTTCTGATGCTCATAAACGAATCTTGGTGATATTATGGTTAGAATGTAAATTGATTTAAAAAGTTAAAGATATTAGACTATTAAGCTTTATATAGTTTCAGTGTTGGTAGTTGCTGCCCATGTTTTTTCTCTAGGGGGAAATAAGGTCAGCTTGCCTGTAGGGATCTCCCTGTCTGTCTTTCCTTTAAGATTCTTGGGGGGAATTTTTATTCATTATCTCATTGGTGCAGATGCATATGGATATATGATATTTTCCCACTAGAATATTTCCTTTCTTGAATAGGTTGGTGTTCACTGCAGTCAGATGTTAGCTTTGTAGATGATGTTTAATGGAGCTGCAAATAATTATCATATGGATGATACCATTTACAATTATTTTAACAGAAACTTGACTCAACAATAGATCAAATAAATATGTGTATTAATGAAAAATTCTAAAATTTCTAGGGAGCATCGAGTGGACGACATGGGACGGCAGTACAAAAGTGTCAATTCTGATGGAGAAGGTACCAGTGTTTCCTTGAAAACTTATTCTGTAATTACAATTTTGAAGTATTCTCTTAATACATAGAAGCATTTAGAAGTATTCTAAAGTCTGATGCACTGGGAAGTTGATGTGGAAAATAGGCTACATCTCTCCCTAGCTGGTCCAGAAGTTGCTTCATTTGCCATGTTGTGTCCATAGTGTTGTCTGGTAGCAAACAAGTAAAAAACTAAAAAAAAGTATGGATCCTTCCATATTTTCACCCTGAGAATTCTGCTGTGTAATTTTGACCTTTGAAGAGAATGTTTCAGTTTCCATTGTTCAGATATTTCAAGAAGTTTGCTTATTTTGCTGTCACTCAAGACTCATTGAGAAATAATTTTCTCTAATTGTCAGCAGAATTGAAATTTCAACAACTCCATTTTGATGTAAAAACTTTATACCTTGACTGTCAAAGTATAAATGCCTAGCTGCCCACCAACTTGCATGCTAAATACTTAGAAAACCAAAGGAATCATTACTGTTTGTGATTTGTGATGGTACAAGAAAAAGCTCATTGTGCAGTTCAGGTGGTTGTTTTGCATTGCTGCAGGAAGTGATGTTGTGGATCAGAACACAGAAGGAAGCATTGACCACGTTGCTGTGGTAGCACTCAACATTCTCTTCTTTGTCATCCTGTTTGTGTTTGCTGTCTTTGAAACGTAAGTTTGTCAATTTTTCTCTCAAAATATTCAGACATGTAGAGTAATTAGAGTGGGGGTGCATGTGGAGGCTTTTCAGTTCCCCTCATCTTCCTAACTTCCTAAATAGGTAATCAAGTTGATGTGTACTGATACAGAGTAATGAATTAAAGTAATGACTAAAGATGTGTACAGTTAGTTTGTGGTATAGAAAACATGAATGTAAAAACTTTTGAATGAAATCAAACCCATATCCTCAACTTCTTAAGTATTCAAAAAAAAAGCTTAACTTGGGCTGCCTAAAATCTTCAGAGAAAACATGTTTTCAGTTGAGTATCTTGTTCTGTATGTTTTGGTTTAGTTTTATGTGATTTCTTAGTCTGATTCTGATTATCTCCAAAAGCTTCAGTGCATCTCCCATTTCAGTAATGGTTAAAGCAATAGTTTGATAGAGATAATGCAGTTGTATTCCGAAACACAGTTTTATGTGACTGGGTTTTTTTTAGCTTGAAGAGGTATGTTATTTACTCCCAAAAGTATAACAAAAAAAGTAAAACATAACATCACCATCTCAGGCTCAAGTGTACTTTTTTTAACTTAGAAAATACTTCGAGGATACAAGATTTATTCTGCAAGTTTTTGGAGCTCTAATGTAGTTAAAATTTGTTTTACAATACGGCTCTGTCATAAGTTGCATTATTTTTAGAAAACTGAGGTTTTGGAGGCTGGTGTGTTGCTAAAACTTAAACAGTATCAAAAGTTTATTATTTTTGTTCTCACAGGGTCTGATTTTTTTTCTGTCTCTATTACCCTGGCTTGGCTTTCATTCCATCATCTTTTCATGAACTGTGAGAAATGGATTAATGATGCTTCAGAGTATGGCTGGTGTGCACTGATGTTTGGGATGATACATGTGTGGACACTAATGTATGGAAGAAGCTTTTTATGATTACTGTATTTTTGTTCTGTCATTTCAGTATAGCTACTCCACTGACAATGGATATGTATTCCTGGACCAGGAAGGAAGCTGTTTTTTATAATGGGATAATCCTTAGCATGATTGGCATTGAATCAGTTATTGTTTTCATGGTGGTTAAAACACTGTCAAAAAAGTAAGTTTTGGGGATTTTGTTACTTATGTTGGCTAAATGTGAAAAGCTTTATGGCAAGGCCAAATCTCTTACTCAAGTCTTTTATTTGGTAATGAGCCTGGATTTACTTTAACAATGAAATACTTGCAATTTTGGCACAGCCTTGGTATAGTGGTTGTTCTTTATTCTGTTAACACAACCCTGTTATTTGACTGTCTTTTACCCTTGAATCACAAGAAAAGCTGGTTTTAAGTTACTGTGATTTTGTAACTTTTCATGCCAGTGTTTTGGTCAAACTAATGGGCTATGTCATTAGCAGCTACCTAAATTTTACATTAATTAAGTGATACATTTAACTGCAATTTCATTGTTTGATAGGACTGGTGAGCGTGCCATACTCCATGCAGGCTTACTGATTGTTTTGGTTGGATTCTTTATCTTACTGCCTTGGGGGAAGAAACTACCAAATATCCAGTGGCAAGGTATAGTTCAAGTCTTACTAGACTACCTTTGTAGTGTTCTTTTGAAAGCCTTTTATTGCACTTTTGTTCTCAATGAGATGAATAACTTGTTTTTACAGAAATAAAGAACAGCTCCATTCCCAGAACAGCCCCCAGTGAAATGTTAGCGCCGTTCTGGAGTTTGCCAGAGCTGCAGCTGCCATCCAACCACACAGCAGAGCCTGTGGGCTGCCCTGTCACACAGTCCTGGTGCCTGAACACTCCCATGATCTACCTGGCCCAGTACATCAGCTCTGATGTGCTCATAGGGTTGGGCTACCCTGTTTGTAATGTCATGTCCTACACTTTATACTCAAAAATACTAGGACCAAAGCCTCAGGTAAGCGTCATCCCTAAATGGTTTATTTCATTTGCTCTCTCATTATTAGAATGAGGGGTCTAGTTAAAATTCCTTTTGTCATCAGCCAAATGATAGTGTGTTTTAAGCAGGGCAGAGCTTTACAGGAACTCCAATCTTTAAATCCAAGGCAAGTCTCTAGGGGAATCAGAAAGCAAGGCTTGTGCTATTTATGCAAATCTTACAACGGGAAAATTTCATGACTGTTCTGACAGTCCTTTTTTAAATACCAATTATATATTTGGAATGCTAGTATGGAATAATGTCTCTTACTAAGGTTATTATATAAAGACTACAAATGCTACTAGACCCCCAGTACAGGCATTTTTTAGTAGTGAAACACTATAACTTACATTATTGCTTAACAAAAAATTTTATTCCCCTTTTGCCCATTTTTATCATGTTATATTTTGGTGAAAGAGACTTAATGCTTTGAGCTGGAGTGTGTTTTGTTAGAAAGCAGTAGAATACCTATTTGTGGAGCCTTGGAATTAAAGCACTGAGAGACTGAGCAGTATTCTTGGAAATGCAGTAATCAGTCTCTTAATGAGTTAAGAAAGATAAGTTGTTGTTTAAATACTTCTAAATTTTCTTGTTAGGCTAATGGGTTGGAATTAATGCCTGTATCACTTACATAAGCTTTTGATCTGCTGTAGGGTGTCTACATGGGATGGCTGACTGCCTCTGGAAGTGGAGCACGGATCCTTGGGCCTGTTTTTGTGAGCCAAATCTATACTCACCTAGGGCCACGCTGGGCATTCAGCTTGATCTGTGGAGTAGTTGTACTCTCACTCTTACTCTTGGAGATAGTATACAAGAGATTAATTGCATTTTCTGTCAGATATGGGAGGATGCAGGAAGAGAATTGTTAAATACATGTTTAAAAAAAAAATCGAAACAGTAAAACCAAGCAGAAGCAATGCTTAGTTTATTACTGCTTTTGAATGAGGAGTACCTAACCACTGACCTTGTTGGCTGTGTGCTAATAACTGTACACCTGTACTTACAGATTGACAGAAAACTAAACTTGGTCATACCCCAATACCTGGTTAGCCCTGCTGCAGCTGGCTTTTGTGTCCTGCTTTTTTAGCAGCAGAGGAAGGAATGTAATGGGTTAGAGCGATACAATGGCACATTTGAAGTGTGTACAGTTTATGTGATGTACACGTGCACTGAGTGCAGCTGTGAAGGTCACAGGTTATGTGCATCCTTTCCAAAAAGAAGTAAAAGAAATGTTATCTTGATTCTGTGAATCAGGATTAGTAGCTCTTTTGTAACTACAGGATTAGTTGAGCTGCGTGCACTTTGTATGGAACTACTTGAGGAAACCTTCTGATGTTGGGTTGTTGGCTTATAAGCACTGGTTAACACAGACCATCTGGTTCTGGAACCTGGTACATGTCCTCCAGGAATCCAAGAAGCACAGAGGAAAGCAGGTGCCCCCCACACGGGTAGTTAGTTGATGTGGGATTTGGGTCTCTAAGTTGACCAAGAGCCATTGAAAATCAGTTTCAGCAGCTGTTACTTGAACTACAGTGAACCAAATGTGCAATTTTTCCTCTACTGTTTTGCTGAATGCCTTTTTATAGCAAGAAGGATAACCTGCAGCGTTGAAACATGCAGTGCTTTTCTTAACTACAAGAAAAAAGGTCTAAGCACTATAGTTTACACTATTGTGCTTGGTGAGAATGAATGCACTCTGCTGAGCAGTGGTGGTTGAGTGAAAGGAGAAAACTCACTCCTGGGTGTTCACTATTATCTGGAGACTTCTATTTTTTCCTGAGATTAGGGTACAAGAAACAAGAATTTACACTGTTGTAGTCATTCAGACTTTGTTTTAAAAAGTGAGACTGTAATTTTCCTTCATAATGGGGCCTAAGCTCATCTGTACGGGTTTGGTTTTTAATGCTACTGGGGAAAAAAGCCTCTGGAGTAACTCCAGTATGAGAGTTGTGGCTGTTGTCTAATGTCTCTACTATTTGAATTTAATAAATGTAATGATGTATTCCTATGTACTCAATTGTTTAAACACTACGAGACTACTGAATTAAAAGATTATTTTTTCAATGCTGACTGAAGGGGATACAGAAGTTTTATTCTCATGGGCTTTCCTGCTACAGAATCACAAAATGTTATGAAAAAGGACTTCACTTTCATAAGCTAATTCATAGTAAGTGCTACTTGTTTATCATTCTTGATGTTCCTAGTGCTAAATTCTTTATTTGAAAGCTATTTCCTTGATTTGGACATGACAAAGCAACGAAAGTTCTGTCTTTTAAACAGTAGCTGAACAAGAACTGGCTTGAAGCAGGTCAGCTGAGCTGTGCTTGCACACAGCCAGCACCAGCTCCTCCAACACTCCTCCCCTCTCCAACAGCATTTTGGATCCCTCTCCATTTAAGATCTTTTCCTGCCTGATAAGGAAGTCATAGAGTATTTAAGTACAGATACAAGCACCGCCAGGAGTGTTAGCACACTTGAAGCCAAATGCTTAGGAGAAAAGCTACTGTTAATGCTGCTTCAGTTGCTGTAAGTATTACTCAATGTGTAAAACAATGTGTAAAACCACCTAAAGTTATTAACTCTTCTCCCTTAACCATTACTTGACCATGAAACAAATAAATAGGTCCAGACAATTACCACTGCATTTATTTTTTTTTTGTATAACATGCTTGTGCAGGGAAGTTTTAAGCTGCTGCTACAAAAAATAAAAACAGAGTTATAAAACATATACATATTTACATATATTACTTGTAAGACATAAAAATATAAGTTATTTACAAATACAAATACTTGAGCATTTTCCTTGATTGTTGGCACTGAGTAAGCAGTGGAGTAAGGAAAAAAATACAGCAGATTCAGATTATTTCCAGAGACTTGAAGCAGTCAAGAACTAAGTTCCTCAAAGTTTTGCTGAGCGACTTTATCCATCACTTTAATGCCAAGTATGTGTTGCATGACACTTCACACACAATTTGCTACACATAAAGAGAGTAAGCCCCCCCTTCCTAACTTTTTACCAGATTTTGGAACAATCTCTGAATAAGCTGAGTAAGATCAGTCACTCTACTGGGAAGTCAGTGAGTGAGTTTATTAAGCTCTTGTGCCGTGACACCCGGTTTCCTCTAATCAGTGAGGACCAGCTGGATTGGTAAACATTACAAGAATAGAAGACAGACAGTGCAGCTTCTCTTTGATGTATTCTGGCAACTTATCATCTTCTCCATACCTACAGTGGCAAAGCAGCATAGAAAAATAGAGATGCTTAAATCATTTGTTTCATGACAATATAGTTATTTCAAAACACTACTTTACTCAACCTTCCTCTTTTTAATACTATGCATGAGTAGTGGCTGTACTCTGGAGACCAAGAAGATGCATTCCCACCTTGTTTCATTCATTTGTTATCCAAAACTCAGTCAGCTATGGATACTTCTCTTTATATAATTAGCATACATAAGCTAACCAACTGTGAAGTGATGGCAATGCTAAGGTTTAAAATTTACAAACCAAAATCAATAGCAGCTATGAAGTTACCTGATGTACAACAGCCTGATGAGTTACCTGGATGTTTTTATGGTAGGAACAGACTCACCTGGTTGTCTGGCCTTCTGGAGAAGTGTAAGTGATAGAAGAGACACCTGCTTGGGCTAACAGCTGGGATCCATCATTGAACTGAACCCATACAGCTCCACTGGTCAGCTGATGAGAGAAGTTGCATTGTGGTTTGAGCATATGAAATACAAAATTACAAACCTAGAACTTTTCTGATAATGGAAGCTGAAAGCTTTTCAAAATTGCTGAAGGGATTTAGGTATTTTGGTCAGTCTTTTAAAGATAAAGATTGCATGGATTTTACTTTGGAGGAAGTAGTCTCATGCTGACTTCCACAGGTTTCATATGCTTGGCTTTAGTTATCCTTGTCAATGTCAGGTAAATAAAAGAATTACCTTTAGCTTAACCATTTCCAGAGAAATTTTATGAAGGGCCAAACACTAAAAAGAGGCACATTTATGAGAGTTCACAGCTACACACAATTTAGTTTATTTATATCAAGAGAACTTTTTCTGTTAGAACAGGAAGCTTACTTTATCTATATTGCCGAGAACAATGTTTTAAACCTAAAGCTTATCCAACAGAAAAGCAGGGGGAAAATGGCTTTATGAGGAAACAGCTTTTCCTGTTGTAGAGGAAGATGCATTTCTCTCATACAGATCTGATACATATCTATTAAGAACTTTGTCATGACAACTTTGCATCTACATTAGTGAACAGAGAAGTTAAACAGTTTCAATTTTTTACTTGAGTCAAATTTAAATGACAAAGGACACTGAAATAGGCAATAATAGCCATAGGAAAACTGGTAACTGAGATACTGAACTATTATTTTGGTTTCTACTTATGTGGTTCACCATGGTTTTTATCTAAGATACTTATTTAAAAGTATCTTTCCAGATACAAATTTTAGACTTAACTGTAGCACACAACTGAACAATTCCTCATAAATCAAGTTTAAAGTTAACCTAAAGTTAGTGACTCAAAAATACATTATCTCAAATTAGTAGGAAAAAAGAATAGACATGCCTCCTGTATTAATTTCTCACCTGAGAAGCCCAACCAACATTTTTCACAAAAACAGATTTGACGAGTTGGGCTGAATTTGGACTGCATTCCGTTTGATGCACAGAGGAGCACACCTTTTCAACAGTGTTAGTCAGAAACATAGGCTGTTCACAGGACACCACCTAAAACCCAGAGATGCACAGAATTAACAGAATTAAAAGCCTTGGCATTCATCCTCCTGATGAGCTGTAGTGGTCAATTGCCACCTGTTCATATACACAGACTTAGCCTCTATGCTTCATTTAACAGCATTACAGTACAAAAACCCCACAGGGACACAACTTTTTGTTGTCAGTTCACCTCAGGCAGGTGGAAATGGTCAGATTCTGTACTAGGGACACCAACTACACAATCAAACAGATGCAGATCCAACAAATGTAGACTGATGTATATTCAACGAAGCTCACAATACAAACTCAGTGTGCCAAGACCCCAATATAATTCAGTCAGCTGAGGAAGTTTAATCAGGAACCAAAGCTCAGTGGGCCTTTTAAACAAACCAGATGAAATTAACACAGTCTTATTGGCTACATACATATTTTCACTTACCCTTTTTTTTATATACACACTAACACTTGATTATTTCAGAACAACAACATCAAGTACCAACACCCTTTGTGATGCCATTTGTTATACAGCACCAAGAACACATCAGTGATCTCAAACTGAAGACTGTGCTGTCTAACATTAGTAAGCAATTTTCAAACTGTTCCCAGGAGGCATTTGTGATAAAGTTTTGGAGTGTTCTCATTTTTCAGATGCTCTTAAATCCAGATGTCAAAAGTTAGTCGAAGTCAAAGTTAAAAATTCCAGTCAGTATGCTCACAAATGTCTAATAGAAGCCTATGCCCATACAAATATAATTCCATTAATTCAAGTAAAACAGCAATATGGGAGACTGGTCTCCATGATACATCCTTGTGTAACTTACAGGAGCACAGTTTGGAGTCTGAACTGGAGTAGAACTGGCAGCTTGATTTCTATCCAATGCCACAAGTTCTTTTGAATAGTTTGTCTTGTCCAACAGTGGAGGTGCTACAGCCTGTGGTGATTCAGTATTACCAGGTTTTCTGGGAAAATAATGAGGAAAAAATGGGGAAAAGGTCTGTCCAAAAGGGATTAAAGAAACGAGTGAGGAGACACAGCTCTTCCTTCATTTTACCTTGGACTGTCCAAAGCACCTGATGGCAGGAGTCTTCTGCAGAACTGTTTTTCAGTTTAAATACATAAGTATTCAATAAATAGTCAATAAATATTCAAATACATCAGGATTTTGAACCAAAAGATATTACCTTCCAACAATTATTGGAAAAAATGGAGCACTTCCACTCCTTTTCTCTTCTTCCAAAACAGCACATTCCAGTGCAAGGCACATACGATGTCCCTGAAAGGAGGAGTTCATTGAAGTTTTAAATTGAGAATTGTTTAACTATTTCATACACATTTAGTGTGACAAGTCAGCCCACACAGGGAAATTTCAACAGTACTGAATTTTTCAATTTGTATAAAGCAGCTTCATCTGTTGTGTTTAATCATTTCACCAGACAGGCAAACCTGCTTTACACACTAGTAAAAATTTCCTCTC
Organism: Sitta europaea; assembly: GCA_013400255.1. Lineage (NCBI taxonomy): Eukaryota > Metazoa > Chordata > Aves > Passeriformes > Sittidae > Sitta > Sitta europaea. Next base: position 53,883 of record VXBS01001140.1, on the reverse strand, counting down.
AGTCTTGCTTGTGAGGGATTGTAACCATTACCTCTACTCTGATATTTGCTCTTCCAAAAAAACACCATCCTCCCTCCTTGACAGTGCAATGAAAAATGTGGAAAGCAATACAGGAAGCACATTTGTGAAGGGGAAGCTGGATTTTGAGGAATTTGCTTTGAACTGGAAAAGGTCTATGCACAACGCCTTACCTCATTTGCATGATCCATATAAGCCTGGATTTCCTTCTTCAGCCCTGCTTCACTTTCTCCTTTCAAAGTGAAGGATTTCCCTGACTTCTCAATCACACGAGTTACACCAGCTGTCTTATGGATCTTTGTTCCTGCAAGAAAATGTGAACACTGTCAGGGTGAACTATAAAATAACAGTTAACCATGGAAGGCTTGGAGCAGGGACATGCCTCTTACTAAGCAGGTTAACTATCAAAGGTAGATGTAAAGAAGAGCTCCTGAATAAAACCAAAGTATAATTTAAATAACACTTTTGCAACATGTACTTCCTGAAGAAATCAGTAAGGAATTAAAATATCAACGATTCTAGCTACAAGTGCTAGAATAATGGCAGAGTGTCCAAAAAACTGCTTATAGTGCATTATTGTCTTCAAACTGGAGTGGAGGTTGCTTAGTGTTAGGCAGCATTTTAGTGCAGCCTAAAATCATGATCTACCTATTTGCATAACTGCATAAACGAATACATACCATCATAAAAACAAATTTCAACATCTGCAGGGGGTGAATTTTCCATCAACATGCACTTGGCATATCTTGTATAAAACGTCACTTTGGGGGTTTTTGTTCTCACCAACTGCACAAACTTAGCTGCATACTGGTATTTTTTCCAGTACTTTTCTAAAAAAGAACATTTAAGAAAATTTAGAATTTAGCAGATTAAACACTGTTTGCCAGCTTGAAGAGAAGTAATTTAAATTACATATTTGATAGCTGAATGTTATGAGTAATATTTAAGTACTTGACAGGTATGTTTAAAGAAATTGACTTATTTCCACCAACAGCTCCCAGTATGAATGAGGAAAAGATTACAAGAGCTTTAATTTTAGTATACTAAATTTTAAAGGGGAGACTCCTTAAAGCCTCCATATAAAAAGAATCAAAACCTGTGGGTTACACTTCCTTGTGAAGTTTCAAAACATTTTCCAGTTAAACTGTAGTTTGAATCTAATTCTGAGAGGAGTTTTATTTCAAAGTTATCTGAAAAGTAATACATAAAAGCTATAGAGTTGCAAGATTCACTTACAATATCACATTAATCATCATAATTTTAAAATAAATTTCAGGTTACCTGGCAAGTTGTCAAAGTTATATGTGCAGATGCCCTCAGGCAGAGCAGGAGGTCTGTCACCAAGAAGGAAACCTCTTCCTTCATTTGGATGATAAACTGCAATCTACAAAAAGGGAACAAAAACTGTGTGTTTTACTACATATTTACTACAGCACTCTGCACCTTTATCAGGTATGGAAATTAATGAATACTATGATTTACCATGAAAGCTCTAGTCTAAGTAATTACTTAACAGCAGGATGTTTTCACCAATATTTCACCTATTCCAAAAGTCAAGTCAAATTTTTCTCTGAAATAATTGCTTGCTCCCTATATTTTTATGGCTTTATTATGGAGGGGCAAAGTCTATAGAGCACTTTCTACAACAGTGAAGGAATCAAAAATATACTCACCACATTTCCATCACAAGATATTCTGAGAACTTCTTTCACAAGTTCCTGTGAGCGGTGTTCTTTCAGAAACTCCATACACACTTCCCCAGTATCTAGAATGCTCACCTAAAATATATTAAATATAAAGGTAAACAAAAAGACATTTACTTTCTGCAAAAGGTAAGATATCACTTTTTTTTCCCACAAATGCTTCAATAAATGCTTTTCTTTTTCCTTAAATGCACTTCAAACTAATAAATGCTTCTTACAGTATCTTTTGTTATTAGTGCTATTTTTTTTTAAAGCAAAGCACTTCAAGATGACTGAAGGGTATCAGCCTGGTAACTGAGGGTGAGGCTTCTTAAGTGACAAATCAAACACAGACAGGTCTGCTCTATTATGCTTCAAGTATTTTCTATACAAAAACTAAGATGCATCTTATTAGTATGATTTTAAATTCAATTATTCTAGATTAATTTTCCTAAAAACATGTATTTCTATTTTACCAAGTGATTTTCAAGAGATAGTCACACTGTATTAAGCACTTCAATTGGTCCCATTTTTAGAACTGATACTTACCACTGCATTTTTGGTTTTTTGCCTGATGGGTTTCAGCCTGTGAGCAGTGAGAGGTGACACAACACTTTGCAGTGCAGGTTTCTGGTGTGCTGATGGTTCTTGGCCCCAAATTTGGTTTTGTTCTGGAGGTGACCAAAGGCCACATGTAGGAGATGGCTGAATTTTCTCATTTTTACAGAGAACTCCAGGGATGCATTTCTTTGGGTTCCTCTGGTTTAAAGAATGTGGACAGTCATCAGGTGCATCAGGATTCCTTCTATCTTTTAAGGTGTTCCATGCATTTCTTGGTGCATCCTGCTGCACATCCAGATGGTACCGAAAACCTCCATGTGTGTTACTCTTGCCAGTCAGGTCTGCAGGTGGTCTCAGAGGAACTGAAAGTATCACAAAGGGACATGGGAGATTCAAAGAGTCATAGCCAAAAGGAAAAAAATTCTAGTATAGCTTTAAAAACTTTTCAAGGGATTGTCTTAGAAGGCTTAGTTAAGGGGAAAATGGGATTTCTTTAATTCTCAGTTCAAATCATCAGGTTTTTTAGTACCATCAGTACCAGTGTTAGCAAAATTCCAGTGCCACTTAAAATAAGCTGTTCCCGTATTTCAGTTATGATGGTCTTCAGTTTTTATACATCAAATAATTTTTAATAATAATTTATAAACAAAATACTAAGACTTCAAATAGATTCTTACACAAGAATTAGTTTAATTTGTTGAAAAACAGCTTATTTATCATTCATATAACTACTAGTAGCAAATTTCATATAAGTTCCAGTTTATCTAATTAATGTTTTGTACCATCGACCAGAGGTTTTAGTACTCAAAATGTTAAATGAATACTCCAAATCCCTTATTTTTAAAATCCCTGTATTTATTTCTTTTAAACACCTGGTGTTATATTTAACCTTCCTATAACTCCTTCCCTAGTTTTGATATTTAAGCCCTTGATCAACTTTCACCTCAGCCAAATCACTATTGTGGTCCTTCTGCTGTGTGCCTGAACAGTTGAGAAGGGACCAAAAATTAAATAGGATTATTTAGACCATATGTTCTCTGATTCCAATTCCCTGTAAACAGGAAGGGAAAGGGTCCAGTAATATGAAAACAAAAAAGGCCAGAATGGATTTATGGTTTATTCTTATGATTAAATTACACTATCTGCAAATTATGTAATATGATGCACAACAAAGAACACCTCCTTCCCTTCTGTGTCTTTGTCCTTTCCTCCACCCATCCTTCTGCAGCCTTATTATCTTTCTCATTCATTGAGGTCCCATCTTCTCTTATTTAGTTGTATTTGCACAACTAAATTAACAGGGTTTTCAATTTTTTCAAACAGGGCTGCTAATATTTTGTCATATATTTACACTGACACATTTACACAACTGAGCAATTATGTCAGGGTCGAAAATTCTGGTTTCCTCTTTGGTTTTGGTTGGGTATTTTTTTTGCTAAAATAGTAGTAGTAAATAACAAGCTCTTTTTAGGAAACTATATTCAAATTCAATGTACAATATAAAAAGGAAAAGGAAAATCCCGCTGAAACTATTACAAAGTCACTAACTTGAGTGCAAAAATACACAAGTGATGATTAACACACCATTTGTTTGCATGCTTCCAAGCCACTGCTGCATTGTCTCAGCCTGGGACTTCTGCTCTAACAAACCAACCTGGGGCTTCATTGGGCACAGATAATTTGAGCTACAAAACAGAAGTTAAACACGTAATCAAGATTGCATCAAAGACACTTGCACAACAAAATCTATAATGCTACAGCTGCAGAAACCACAACACTTCGAACATTTAGGAAATGCAGGTGGCATTTTGTAGCTCTAGGCAGCCTAGAACATGCTTCTTTTTCATGGGGTAAAGAATGAGGAAATAAAATAGTTTCCAAATGGAATGAAAAGTTCTGATAATGCTGCCAGCAGTAGCTGTTCTTACATCTAGCTCTTAATTCACAGCCTTGGAGAAGACAGTGATGACATGACACCCTTGACCCCCGTGTATCTCACTCAGCATAACAAGCATGCAGCTGCAAGATGCCAATCCTACCACCCAAAATAATTTGAATTTATATAAAACACACTCAGTCCCAAAAGTTAAAAAGATTTTTTACCAGCTTTTTAGATGATGACATACATGTAGCCACAGGTGAACTCAAGATTTAATCCATGTGTTGAAGGATAAAGAATACACACAAAACCAGTTACTGCAGAGCCACTGATCTGTTGTAAATTCATTCACACTAAGCTCCTGTGAGGTTTTTTATCTCCATAGCCTGAACCTGTCTGCACTTTCTTGTAGTGATGATGACTACTTCACCATTGGCAAGGGCTCACTTACCACCAAAACCACCCCAAAACTACAGAATATAAACAATCTAATTCAAGTCTTAAGACCTTGCATTTAAGATTGCTGTACAAGCTAACTACAGGTATAAGAGGCTTTCCTAAAATCAACTATGTCAAAAAAGTTGTAACCATTAAGTTAATCCCCACACTCAGATTAATATTCTCTCATGTTTACATTCAGCATGGCTTTATGAAATCACGGGGAACAAAAATAAACATTACAGTAATATTTGCATAATTTTTGATTCATCTATCATATCTCAAACTAGATAGAACACATATGCACACTGAACTTTGCTTATGTCAAACACTTGAGAACAGTCAAGAAAAACTTCTTACTCCATTTACTTTTTTTACAGGGAAAAGTGCTTTTTTGGCTTTTTCTTGAACTGATTTGCAAAGAAAAAAAAATATAGGAAATTATGCCAGTTCTTAATGTGGAGAGAAATGCAGGAACTAAAATATGGAAGTCCTTATATTAAAACAGAAAATTATTCTTTTTATATTCTGCTCATGGAAAGTCTATAAAAAGAAGCCAGGATTTTCACAAAGAAGCTACAAGTAAATACTCAAGTTCAGATAATTATCTGTGATTGACACTTTCCTTTCTGGTACACCACCTTTATATTCTATTGCCTAATCTTTACTAAATTTTGCTTTATCCTCTCTGAGCATAAGAAAAAAAATCACCTCAAGAGATCAGCAAGTAAAATGTTGATAATTGCACTTTGAATGCTTCTCCCCTCATCTGTCTCTTCTACAAAGAACAATTAGCAAGGCTCTCTACTACAATTACTGTGGGGAAAGAAATCAACTTGCTGCAAGCGGAAAAAAGACACTTTTTGTCATTTTTGGAAAAATAACAGAGCTCTAAATTTCAACTGAATAAAAAACTGATTCTTACTGTGGTTGATCTTTTACAGGTGGAGATATCTTCTCTTCAAAAGAACCCGACGTACTAGAAGTCTTCTCCTTAAATATTTCTCCTATATCAGTATAGCTGCTGGCAGGTGAAAAGTACTCTGTGTTTTCCCGTGTTCCTATTTTAGGCTTGGAAAGCACTTCCAAAGAGTGACATCGATCCACGATGTTGGATATGCCTTGAGTCTGGCTGTGGGATGTGCCAGACCTGTCTGAGGAGTGGGCTCGTCGGAGGTAGCGGGAATGTGGCCTCTCCTCATCAGGCTGCATGGTTCTTCCCCTGCCACTTACGCCAATTTCCTTTCCCTGGATTCCCCACTGTCGGAAAGAACCACTTCCCTCTCCCGATGAATTATTAATGGAATTCTTGTTTGTAGGAAAAAAAGTAATCTTATTTGGGAGTGGCTGTCCAACTAACAGCTTCTTCTTTTCCTTCAAGCAACCACTGGTACTGATGCTGGAAGAGCCTGTGAAGGTTGTAGAGATGGTGGCATTTCCACTGTCCATGGAATCTTCTGAAGTTCCCAAATCTCTGCTCCGTGCAGAGCTACCCCTGGACATAAAAGGATGATCCAACACTGAGGAAAGACTCAAGCGATCTGCCGGGTTCTTGCGCAGTAACCTGTGAATGAGGTCCTGCGCCTCTCTCGACAAGAAGGCTGGCATTTCATAATCTGCCAACACCACTTTATTCAGTGTGTTCCTGACCGTGTCCGTGTCAAAAGGTGGCTTTCCAATGAGAAGAGTGTAAAACATGCAGCCCAGAGACCACACGTCAGACTCCAGCCCGTGCGGGCTCCTCGTGGCTATCTCTGGAGAAATGTAATTCGGGGTTCCACACATGGTGTAATGCTTCTCGTGAGGCATCTTCAGCTGAGTCGCTAACCCAAAGTCAGCAATCTTGACATTCATGTTATTGGTGAGTAAGATATTGGAGAGGGTGAGGTCCCGGTGCAATATTCCATGGGAATGGAGGTACAGCATACCAGTGATGATCTGGTGCAGGAAGTGTCGGGCTGTCAAACAAAACCAGATGTTACAGTCTTATATTTGAAATCATAGCTCTGGAGATAACTCAGCTTTAAGTTGGCTATTCGCCTTGCTTCTACTTTTCTTATTTTTAATAAAAAGAATGTTACAAGGCTGTTTAGGTGCCAGACTAGTGAAATTGGAATTAACTTTCTGCTTTAAGCAAAATGGCACAACTTTGTTCTAAGTTCATAAAAACTTACATAATGCAGGAAACAGGACTGGAAATAGTTTCAACTGGTCCAAACTCTCTAAAATTAGGTTCTTAAGAATTAAAGCTAAGTTACGCATCATTTTTGGAAACAGATACAAGTTAAACTTAGTGATGATGGTATAACAGTACCCCATTAATCCAGTCCTGTGGCATGGGTCCCAAAAAATCCTTATCTATAGCAGTACCATGGAATTAAATTAGAAACTAATAGAGAAGCAGGTAGGCTGGAAGAACTGAACAAGAGGTGAGCATGTGGTGAGTCAGGAAGAAGTAAAGGCAGAAGTTGCCAGTTTTCCTGTTCTTTCCTCTTCCCAGTCTTGACCACATTCTACCACAATTCTAAGTAAAAAGGTAAGCTCTACCTTCTATCTCTCTCTGCCTTCTAAGATCATCATCTTTTTATACTCCAAATAGATACAAACAGAAACAAATGTATACAGAAACTCAAGGGAATATATGCACAATAACAATCTCTAGATTATTACAAACACAAGATTTTAAGCTATAGAAACTGTGATGGCAGCTTTAAATACTCTTCCTCTAGAATTAATATTTATTGAGTGAGCCAAAACATTAATGCAGAGGGCTCCACAGACCAAAACAAATCTCACCTTCATCTTCTGAAAAGGGCTTCTTTCTGTTCTTTATGTATCTGCTCATTTCACCATTGTGACATATCTCAAGTATCAAGTATACGTAGTTACTATCTTCAAAATAGTTATAAAGCTGGAACATAAAACAAGGAAAAAATGAAATTCCACTTAGCAGACTATGCAGCAAGTCACCTATACAGCCCTCCCTACAAGTCCCACAGTTCTTACCTCGAGAATAGATGGATGCTTTAGCTGACAATGTATTTTCACCTCATTCTGAACCCTCTGTACCATTCCAACTTTGTGCATGGCTTTTTTGTCTATCTGTAAGTGGATCACAGCATAACTTAGACATTCAGTGCATATTTATTTGCCTGACAATTTTTAAGCATAAGCAAGTTTTCACATTGTTTAACTTAATATATTCTTTTAATGAACAAGTATAATAGATAATTAGAGGAACAACACAACTGAAAGCAGTCAAGTGTTAACATTATCAATACTAACACTTTTTTTTCTGAAATACTTAAGCACAGAAACCTAAATCTGATTTTGCTATGCAGATAGGCTAAATATAGTTAACACTAAAAATAATTTCTACTAATTACCAAGTCTATCTGGTTGTGGTGCATCTTTCAATATCGAGTCGCAATCTTAATGTCTGTTATATACAAACATTCAACTCAAACATACCCAACAGCATAACCCTAACGTATTGCAACTTTGCATTTGGTCTCTAGGGAGACGGATACTTCCTTGGCCGGCTGCCTTACCATTTTGATGGCCACTTCCAGGCCGGTTTTCAGGGACACTGCTCTGTAGACCCCTGCGAAGGAGCCCTTCCCCAGGAGGTTCCCCACCTTGAAATCCTGCAAGACGAACAAACCAGCCTCGTTAGCCTGGGGCTTTGTCAAGTCAGGCTTCGCAGCGCCTCTCCCTATACGGACGCTCCCACCAGAGCTGGGGAGCCCGCACATCCCCGAGATCCGAGCAAACCCCGAGGCGGCCCGGGGGTACCTGGAGGGAGCTCTCCGGGGCCCGACGGCGGGGCCCTGCAGGGCCGCACAGCCACCCCCGCTGCATCCTCCTGTCGGCCCCGCACTGGCGCTGGCGCTGCCGGGGCGACG
>VXBS01001140.1:11134-45321 GCA_013400255.1 Sitta europaea | reverse complement strand
TGATGGTGATGGGTTGTCCTGGGCACCGCCCGGAGCCAACCCCCGCTGCCAGGGGCTGGGACACACCCCCTACTTCTGAATGTTCAGGGCTTTACCCCACCTGGCTTTGGATACTGCTCGTGATGGGGCGTCCACAAGCTCCCTGCGCAGCCCGTTCCGGTTTCTCACCTCCCTCGTAGTAAAAAATTTCCTCCTAATAGCTCCGCTCAATTTTCCCTCTGTCAGTTTGAAGCCATTCCCCCTTGTCCCATCACTACAGTTTCTGATGAAGAGTCTCTCTCTCCTTCAGGCTCCCCTCAGATACAGGAAGGTTACTCTGAGGTCTCCATTCAGTCTCCTCTAGGCAGAGCAGCCCCAGCTTTCTGAGCCTGTCCTCCCAGGGCGGGTGCTCCAGTCCTCATCATCTTTGTGACCCTCATCTGGACTTGCTCCAACAGTTCCATGTCCTTCTTATGTTAGGGACATCAGAACTATAAGCAGCACTCCAGGCAGGGTCTCACCAGAGCAGGGGGAAAGAATCAGCTCCCTTGACCTGCTGGCCATGCTCCTTTGGATACAGCCCAGGATTTCCTTGGGTTTCTGGACTGGGAGGGCTCTCTGCCAGCTCATACTGAATTTTTTAATCAGTCATCACCCCCAAATCTTTCTCTGCAAGGCTACTCTCAGTCACTTCTCAGCCAGCCTGTTGGTGTGCCTGGGATTGCCGGGATGTAGGATCTGGCATTTGGCTGTGTTAGACTTCATGAGGTTTGCCTTAGCCCACCCTCAAGCCTGACAAGGTCCCTCTGGATGGCATCGTGTCACTCCAGGGTGTTGACTGCACCACACACCTTGGGGTTGTCAACAGCTTTGCTGAGGGTGCTCTTGATGCCATTGTCCATGTCACTGACAAAGATGTTGAACAGTACTGACCCAAACACTGACCCAAGGGACGCTGCTGTCAGCTGCAAGTCATGGTTTTCTGCTGACAAATTCCTCGTGGGTCTTTAACCTTTTTCAAAGGTATTGCAAGTCCCACGTCTGATAGTGCGTTCCAGACTAATAGAAGGAATTCCAGATGGGAATTGTGCTGGTTTTGTGGTGGTCGTTGCTGTAATTATGGTTTGAATACAGCACAGCTGTTCTTTGAATTGTCTGCTCTGACGAGGAGGTGCAATGAGTGTCAGGCAAAACTGAGAGGCGGAGGCAGAACAGCTGCTTTAATCCTTTTGTGGACTTAACTCCTAAGTACCTTGTTTAATTTTCTGAAAATGTTATTTCCAACTGTTTTACTGCTGAGATAATTTCTGTGAACTGTGAGTTTAAAGAAAAAAACGAGTGAAGATAATCAAGAATGAACCTCATTCCGTTTCCTGTGCTTAGTGTGCTCTTCTTGACACAAATCTTTATTTAACCTGAGGTGCTAACACTTTATTGGGCAGACCTCTGAGTGATATGCCTGTATGTGACTTTGAAAGTATTGAGTATTGATTGTTTTGTAGTATGTTTTATCTAAAATATGGTGTAAAACAAAATCCTGAAGCCATGTATGGAGATTCTCACCTGTCCTTTGGCTCTTTCATTAACTTTTATTTTGTCACAGTAGCAAATAGACCTGATCAACAGCACTTCATGGCTGATGTGAAACAAAGCAACAGAGTTGTAACAAAATTATTTTTATGAGCTGGTCTTCTTCACTGGATACCAGGTGTCATTGATGAATTTATTTACTGTAGTTAAGGTGATTTTAAAATGTGAGGGAACGTCTTCAAGCTCTGTTACCTCAGCAGTTTGTTTACAATCTCATGTGCTTTCCTATCTGTAGCTTCTCTATCAAAAATTAGATTACTTTTTGGGCAAGCATGCCTTCAAACAATATTGAGACTCGATCCCTTTAGTAAGCTGGTGGCAGTTCCTTGCACAGAACAAAATTTCCCCAGTTTTCAGTAATACTTTTTTTTTCCTTCATTACTTATTTTCCAACTGTTGTTCAGCTGTGTTTTTATTTGAATTCAGATGCAGCACTTGTTACACAAGCTGAAGCTCTGTGTCTTCTTTTGTGTGACAATACTCTTCATGTAGCTGCACAGTGAGGCAGATCAAGGAATTGGTTTGGGCTGGGGAAAAGATTTTTATTTTTATTTATCCTATTTGTTTAGCCTGCCCTCTGAATTATCCCACCTCATAAACATCTTGCTGGCTCCTTCTGTACCAGGGGAATGCTCCCGAAGTTATTTTCACTACGGCAGGCATCCAGGATGCAAGGAGGAGGTGGAGTGATTTAGCACTTCACCTTCCCCAGTGTTTGCCAGCTTGTGGCTGTAAACTCAGCAGTTCCCCCACGACCTGCCAGCTTGCATCGTTGAAATAAAAGGCAGAGGTGGCTTGTAATCAAGCTGCACTTTCTCCTTCATGCACTCCTTAATGGTGTGAAATGGGTGGGGGTTAAGTGTTTGTGTCAGTCCCTGCGAATTCTTACAGGTAAACCAGGAGCTGTGTGAGTGATTAAATAGACCCGGGTTGTGGAGCTGTGGAACATTAACAGTTATCACTGGCTCCAGTAACTAGGGTGGAAGATTAGTAAAAAGGAGACTTTTAATTTAATTTCAAGGCTAGATTATTTACCTGGAGAGTGATGAAGCTGCACCTCCACCGATTGTCCAGCCTGCAACATGCAGCAAAAAGGTGCTTTCCTCTGTCTCATTTAAAAGGAACTCGAATCACTCTTCTATTGTTGGATCGCATTTATGACTGCAGGGGTCAGCATCTGCTGTGAGCAGAGCTTGTGAGACACACCAACGATGTAACAAATCCTTTCCTGACTCTTTTTATCAGAGACCACAGATAGCTAATGTTGTTCTCAAAGCATAAGCATTGAAAGAAAGGCTATCATAAAGTCTTCTTTAAAGAGTTGTAAGAGAGTAACAGGGCACACAGGCCTTCCTTCAACTTTATTGCATGACCAAAATGTGAAGATTTAGGACATGCTTCATCAAGTGCAGAAGTCTGAATAGCAACAAAAGTAAAAAGGAACTGAGTAGGAAGGATGATAAAAAGCATAAAGGAGCATAAAGTTACATTTTACAAATTGTCATACGTCATCTTTGGTTGCTCTGCAGCTTTGCTTGCATCTTGGCCACAAGGTTCATGACACTGGTAGTTTCACATACTTCCCATAGGCATATTTCTCTCTTATTGCCACTTTTGACAGATGCAGAGTTGCTCCCTGGGTTAAATCTCATAGTGCCAGTCTAGACAACAGGAGTTGAATCCTGCTGAAAACATTGCTGGTGTGTCCTGGGTCAGTGTTGGGTTGTGAGCTTATAATGATCCATCAGCCCTGGCTTCTGTTTGACCACTAGGACTTAAAAAAAAAAAAAAATTACCGTGGTTTTACACTTTTCTCCTTCAATGACACTCAAGTGTCATGAAGAATTTACTCTTCCTGACGTTTTACTTTTGCGATGGACATTGATCCCTGGTGCTACTTCCAAGTTGAAATTGGCCCATTGTTTTGTTCAGAAAATTAACCTTCCCACTAAACCATAATCACAATGGATCATTTTTGGCAAAGAACCCAAAAGTAAGGCCTAGTTAGTGATTTTCTGAAAAACTAGGTTATGGTATGTTGAAGGTTTGGTTCTTGCTCAAGGAGGAGGAGCTCAGTAAGGCAACCAGTGACTTCACAGGTACATACCTCCCTGCTGCCCCTTCCTGTGACCACCCTTGCAATGCTTTTGCCAAGGCTTCATTTCTTTAGCTAAGCATGCTGTTATTCCATGTGCCTTTGTAATTTGAGCATCATGAAAATTATTGAATGAGAACAATGCTTCCTGTTCACTCTGTTACTAACTGTGTTTACACTGCTCAGGTAGTCACAGAGCAATGGTCAAACAGATGCTTTGGAGCACTCTAGTTTACCAGTGTACATGGTGCCAGTGTCTGTTTCTGTAACAGTATCTTATAAACAATATTTCTGACCTCCTAAAGCCTTCATCTCATCACTATAAACGAGCCAAGCTGTTTTACTCTCCTGTCATGTGCTGTGTTTCCTGTTCCCCAAGTCAGTCCGTAGCTTTTCTTTGCATTTCCTTTATAACAAATCCATCTTTTTATCAACAGGAATTGCTGGTATTAAATTAACACTTAGTGAGTGATGCTATTCTCTTAGTAGAAATACTTCTTCTGGAACTTTGGAAGATCACATTTTACTTTTTTGGTCCTTTTATACTGGTAGTTTATTATAAGTCTTCATGACAATTGCATTCAAATCCTTCCTTCATTACAATTTTTCAAATTTAGACACGTCTTCTCATAGCATATTTTTTTTTTATTAATCCACAGATGCATGACCCTTCAATGTGTATTACTGGATTTTATTTCACCTCTGTTATTGAAATTCTGAGAATCATGGAATTCATCATCTAGGATACTCAGCCCTCTGGTTTTATGATGCCTTCTAATTCTGTGTTATCAATAAAGCCTCTTCTTGCAGCCCTTATGTTTTTATAACAAGGCCATTGGTGGTCTTCTGAATTTGAAATATTTTACACCTTTGATAAAAAACAAATCTAAGCTTTCTCCACACTTCAGTTCCAAAATCTTCATATCAAAGAATTGTATTTTTGCTGAACTGAGACATAGAGGGGAGTTCTGTGGTTATTTTCTGTAAACAGGGGGGTTTGGTGGTCATTTTGCCTGTTGCCAGTCTGGATTCCAAGTAGTGCCACCCCTCTCTGTCTCAGTGACATGGACTATCATAGAGTTTCTCATAACCTGCTGAACTCTTTTCTCACACTGACACTATACTCTGTAATATTTCTTCTTCTAATCTTACAAGAGCACTTCACCCATATTTAAGTCTGATTCTCCATCTTCTGGAATTTTTACTCTACAAGTAAAGTGGAGTGTCTGAATCCCAGTTTGGAATCCTCTAGTTGATTTGACCCTGCTTTATTGATAGTAGTTCTGGTTTATGTAATCTGTCACATCATCAACATGTTCTACAATTGTAACAACAAAATTAATTGAGTTAGGCTTTCTGTAGTAATTATTAAAATATATTTGTCATTTGGGACCCAAATTTTTTGCCAGACATATGTGAGTAAAATATGCTTAAGCCTGGAGAGAAATAAAGAAATCTTTGAGTTACTCTGCTGCAGCTGCTGTGAGCAAAGTCAGACTGCATTGTTGTCTACACTGAAAAGAAGGAAGAGCACTGGTAATATGTTTACCTCTCTTTTTTAAAATTTTGCATAGCTACTCTCACTTATGACTGCCTTAATATGCGAGGATACTAGAAATAACATTCAGCTCGAGCTCAGGGGAAGGGGAGGAAAGGAAATAAACCACATAGTGCATCATTTACTCTCTGAAGACAATTAATGTGTGGCACAGGAAGGTGTTGAAAGCATCCCTATCTGATTCTGCTTTGGTATTTTAACTTTCTATTTTAAATATTCAAATAATGGTGCCTTACCTTTCCTAGTATCTGCTCAAAGACGGCTGTTTCCGTGGCACTGCGGCTGGGGCAGCACAGCAGGACAGGCACCCAGCAGTCCTCCGAGCCTGCTGGGGTGTGCCAGCAACGTGAGAGAGTCGGTGCAAATCTGCTGCCAACTCCTCCTATCAAACACAATTTATTTTTGAAAATTGAACTTTGTAGTGATACAGTCACAAAACTCCAGGGGGGTATTTTCACGCCTAACACCACTGAAATGCATATTTTGCTATTTATCGTGACTGTGCCCTGTGAAAGAGGAGCCGGTTCCAGGTACTGGTAAAGATTGTTTTCTTCCATATTCTTCATTTTGCATGGTAATCCTAGAAAATTTGGTCAGGGAAGGAGTGATTTACCCAAGCCAAAGTTGAATCAAATCCAGATTAGGTTGTGGTGAATTTGTTGTGTATTTTTTTGTTAATTTACTTTATTCAAGGGGATCATGGAGGCTTGGCTGCTTCTACCTCTTTTTCACTAAATTGAATTCTCTGTTTCTACAAAGCATATAAAATTTTATCAAATGAGAATTTACTTTGATTTTGTGCTCACCCACACAAATGCTTTTGGAGCTCACCTTTCAGCTTTGCTTTCAGAAATGAGAAACCCTGCTCTTGTCATTTAGAATCACCTGTCTCATAAAAACTTGAGTGGTGAAAAGCAAAATTTCCGTCAGTAATTATTCATTTCCAGGCACTTGTTTCAGTCTGGTGTTTCAGTAGTTTGATCATAAATTTTGGAATGTACTTGCTGGATATTGGCTGTTTACAGTGGTCTGCAGTCTTCATACCCTGCTTCTAAAGTTAAATGTAGTCATGTCCTAATTGCAGTAAGTGCATTTTACAGATGAGCAGAAAAAGGGGTTTCACTCACATACTTTATTTTAAAAGACCAAAATTTGAGAGAACAAAACCTCTGTGCCATGATTATGCTGAAGCTTGGAGTAAAACTCCTTAAAAGTTTTGGCTCTGACTGTGCTCCATTAGGAGCACATTATGGTCATTATCCACACCTTCACCATCTGTAAATTTATTACAATTTAGTCAAATAATTTAGTGTTCTTCTACGGGAAAAAAAAAACAAACCAAACCAAAAAAATGCTGAGTTTTTTGCTTATGCAAGGCACATTCCACCTCAGACTTAATCTGAGCTGAATTCAGCCTGGAAAAATGAGAAGACTGCAGCATCGCTTTATTGCCGAGGCATTTTATTCATGTTAAGGCTTCAGTCTACTATTTCTTTCTCTTTCCATCTTGAGCATCACAATATCCAAAGGTCTCCAGTTTATCCTACGGGGGAATCTTTTGTCTTCTGCTCTGTAAACCTTTTCCTTTGTGTTTATTTGCCTTTCTCTTGGCAGCTGAGTGCCACGGTCACTGGAAATGCAACCCTGCAGATAGGCATTGGGTGAAGTGTACACTCTGTGTGGTTTGGTGTCACAGGATTCACTGGTCTGTTTTTATCCAATGCTAGCATTGGTTGCACCTTCCTGAGGGTTTATTTAGATGTTCACTGGAGTTTTCCTTGGTCTCCCTTGATGAATATTCAGTTGCCAGCAGTGGGTGCA
Organism: Sitta europaea; assembly: GCA_013400255.1. NCBI lineage: Eukaryota > Metazoa > Chordata > Aves > Passeriformes > Sittidae > Sitta > Sitta europaea. The sequence continues at coordinate 38,278 of VXBS01001140.1, read as the reverse complement.
GCTGCCAGTGTTGACAGCTAGTCTTACTTGCAAAGGTGGACTGCTGCCTTAGGCACAATTCCTTTGTTAATGGTGTTTCCAAGCCATATTGAACTATGCAACAGTCATGAGAGTAATTACTGTCTTGTATTTTAATCCTTTTTCTAATTAGCATTTGTTCTTATATATGTTTTTCAGAACTCGGGGATTAGCACTTAGCTGTACACCGAGTTTACTGCAAGCCTATGAAGTTTGCCTGTGCTCCACAGAAGCAAAAAACTTCTCTATCAAAAACAGCTGGATTTTGAATGGTACCTTATTGCCTCCATGCAGGAAGACACAGTAAGAAACAGTTTTTATATTAAATAAACTGAACATTCATATCTCAACAGACTTTTAGTTAAAAAAAAACCCGTTTTACTGAGTACAGATCTTCTTTTAAGACATCCTGGGTAAAAAGATTGAGTTAATCTGCCTTGGTGGAATTGTTTATTCATTCTTCTATCAGACAAGAATGAATGGGTTTATTCATTTTCTTTATGCTTCACACAAGCAGCAAAGGGGGACTCATGCATACCTGTCACATTCAGCACAGAATGAGGTATATTTTTTTGTACTGTGAATATATAGGATTATTCACTCAGCCATCAGGCATTACCTTGTGTCACATAAAGTGTGGAAGCTTTCTTGTGGGAATGAACAAGCTGAAGTGACCATTGCTGTATTCCTGGGATCCCAGACAACCTGTGACAGTCATGGAGCTGCTGGGCTGTAACAACCTCATTTTCTCTTCCTCTAAAATAAGAGTAGCTTAGGAAAAGAGAATAAGATTTCTGTCAGTTTTAGCAATAGAGCCAATCATTAACTAAATGAAGGTGGTTATTTCTCATCATCTTGGTGAAAATAAATTTCAAATGACTGCTTAAACCTTGCAACTCCTCTGAAGCAATCATAAGACAGCATTTTCCAAGGACAGAAACTGTAGCAGACTATTTTCAGCTCTAAACATAAGCAGCTGTAGTTCCATTGAAATTAAAGAAGTTGCATAGCTTTGTGCAAAGGTGCAATTTGATTCCTAGGTTCTGATTTAAATTTTTCAAAAGCAGAGATGTTATAGTTCTTCTGTGACATTTGCAGCACAATAGCAAACAGCCTTGCTCATACTGAATAAGAGGAAAAGTCAGAATAATGGGGTTTTTTCCACCAGTGAAATTCACATTTGGTTTGTTTAGTTGTGGTTTTTTTGGTTTGTTTTTTTTTCCCCTGCATGTTCTAGTCTCAGAAGTACTTTGAGTTAATTGCTTCACATCTGTGTCACTTCTCTTACAACCATGCATGCCTGGTTTTACAGGAACCTGAGGCTGGGCCTGGGTTTGAGGATTAAGTAGCCTGTATTGAGCTTTGTGCTGCTGTGGCTGCACCAGGACTCAAACAAGGCAGTTTCAAACTGGCAGGGGTGTATTTGCAATGTGCCTGAAGTTTGGAGTTACATGAAGCAGTGAAGTTCAAAGCTTAGCTTTGAAACTCCTTTCTTAAGCAAAAACCTATGCTCAGCTTTTTAATTATTGAGCTCTTAGTTCTCCTCCCTGATATTCTCTCCTACCAGGGAGACAGGACCGGTTTCCTTGAGAACTTTCCATGACATGTTTATTACTTAAGTCTGACTAACAGTAGCATAGCTACAGTGCAATACAGTCTCTCTTTTCACTTTCAGTAGCCCAGGTTTTGGTTGGGGTTATTTTAAAAATTTCTCCACTTCAGATTCCTCATGTTGTTAGTCAGGAGAATGATATTTCTCTCTTCAGCAGGCTCAGAGGAAACATGAATTCAGATGGCAGAATCTTTGTGTTGAGATAGGCTGAGGGTTGAACAAATATCTTGAGAGCTGGATCACTTTTGATGCTTTGCCTCACACAGGAAAAGTCTGGGGCTCTCATCTGTCTGTATGAGGGCAAGTTCTCCAGAGGGAGCATGTTTCAGACAGGAAAAAACCTGAAAACCTCGTCCTGGAACTGACTGTGCTACTGCTGTGCTGATCAAGAAAAAAGATGTGGAAAAAATTGTTTCCTCACCTCCCCTACATCTTTGGTACTGAAATTCAGTTTATTTCAGAGAAGGATTTTTTTATTTAAATCATTATCTTTAAGAAACAAGTCAAACTTGTTAGCCATGTGATTTAGTTTACTCATCTGTAAAACTGACAACATGTTTCATCCTTAGCTGAGGAGTGTGGCTGGAGGGAAGTCATTTGTAATATAAGTGAAGAAAAAAAAAGTTTGTTGAAAGAATGATTGTTTCTAAGAAGCTGGTTATTAAATATAATCTGTTTTGAGTAAAATCCTTGGTGTGGCAGAAGGCTTTGTTGCAATGACTAACACATTTTTATGGACGTTCCAGCTTTGAACCCTCCTATGAAGTTACTTGTCCTGCAGCAGTGGCCTTAAATCTGTGTTACAGGAATATTGTGCTGCTTGTGCTAATGCTGTCAGAGACAGGTGGGTATTTTGTTTTTAGTGATTGTGTTGGTCTAGAATGGCAGCATTTGGTAGCCCAGTGGTACTTTACCATTTATGCCAGCATAGGCTTTGTCCCCCTCAGATCCTTTGTCCATCTTAGTGGAGTTACAGAATTTGTAACGTTGTGTGGTATAGTCGAGCCTGGCTCTGTAGATGCCAAGGGTGAGCTCAGCCAGTGATTTAGCACTAGAGCCAGGTTGACATCATGCCTGTGTTATGGAAACAATGAGGTTGTTGGAATGATTTGCTAATTTGGCTGATGCCTCTGTTGTAGGTGTCTGTATTTGTTGCTGTATGGGACACAGCCCCAGATTGTGCCCTGCTCCTGAACAGGACATGAACCACTGTGCAAGTTTTTCCAGATGCCTTTTCTGTGATTCTTTTGACTGTACTGCACTTGTGAGCACTAAGTGATAGTTTCTAATAGAGAGAACTTTTGTGAGTCAAAATAAATTCCGTGAAAAAGGGTGGTCTCAGCATTTGAACTGTTTATTAAGAAGACCTAGCTTGGTCTGAAATTATCATTATATCCATCACACAATATGCACAAACTCACATCAGTGAAAAGAATTTCTCACCCCAAAGTGAAAATAACATCTTCACAGCACAGCTGAAGGAGTTTCAAATCAGTGCAGATACTCATGTGTTAGCACTTGCATCATGTGCCCTTTGAGTGATGTTCTGACCTGCAAAGTGAGACAAACTGAAAACTCAAGGAGAGATGTCTCACTGTAGCAACATTACTATTTGGATACCTAGAGCTAAACCCCAATTTAAATACAAATCTATTCAGTATTTCCCTAGGCTATTCTGTTGGAAATCTTGATTGACTCCTTTTCAAGTAATTTTTGTAAATTTTTAGCTCTAACACTTAGTTACTAAGCAAGCAGCTGGATTTGCAAAGAAGCTGAAGCCTTTGAGTAATCATATCTGTTAAGTTCATTCAGGTGGATTTCAACATGGTAACAATGGATGCAGTGTGAGATTTGAACAGGCTTCCTCAACAAGATATAATTTCATTGTCCTAAGTCTAACTAAAATACTAATTATATTTTCCCCCTTGTTTTTTCCATCATCTGGAGAGGTGTCTGCTCCTCTGGCTTTGAAAATTGGTTTACTGATGTTATCCATGAAAACAAAATGTCAGCTGAGAATAAAGGTGTAATTTTTGCATTTGTCCAGTTGTTTACAAAGGATTTTGATCAACAGTTTAGCATATTAAGACAAATTATATTTCTTACTGCCATTGTTTGGGGGCAAGCAAGTTGTTGTGGTGTTTTTTTCTGACATGGTATTAAAGGAAAACAATACAAAATACTTCTCTAGTGGCTTCTTCCACCCCCAGGATCATACTGAAAAATAGGTTTATGTTGTTGAGCTCAGTTAGTTTGTCTTCACAAATCACTATCATGAGAATTTAGCAAATTGGACTATGGTTGTTTATTTTATTACAAGCAAAAACAAATGCAAATACTCTATTTGTGTAATTAAAAGTTGTAGGATAATTATCTTTACAATTTCCATAGTCTTGGCAAGTTAGTGAATTTAGATAGATTTTCTATTTCTGCCAGTCAACTGAGATTTATAAATGTTTATTTCATACTTTCTGTAATGTGGAAGAAAATGAAATTTTCCTGTGGTAGAAGCTTGCTCTTCCTCCACTTCCTTCACTGGGTCCAGAGGTGTCAGCCTGGTAAATTTTTTGGCATTTGTGAATTTGATGTTACAGGGAAACACTTTTGAAAAAGCAACAGAGAGATAAACTGGGCTGTGTATTCTTTGTAAATTAGCACTCAAATCCAGGAAAGGTGATGCCACTGACTTTTCTGAAATACCTGTAAGTAGGTTGTTAATCTTCACTTAATAAGAGCTTGCAAGAGCTGGTGTGATTATTTCATCAGTGACTTTGCAAAATACAGGTTTAGAAATGCCATCATAAATAGAATGAGTGATCTTTGGATCTCATTTTCCATCTCCACTCTCTATGCTAAAATCACCATATATGGGTATTTTGTCCTGCCTTGATATTGTAGACAAGGCTGCACAGGTAGATGATGGAGTAGGTGGGGAATATTTATTGCAACAGGAGCATCTGAAAGATGTGAAAAGAGTAAGTAAAAATGGAAAGGTTGTTTTTGGTTGACAAAGGAAACTTCTTGGGCTACATCTTCCTGTAGCATTGTCAAGACAAATGTTTCCTGTTTTATTTTGTCATTTTATTTTCCGGGAGTAGTTCTGCTGGTTGCTGCCATGCTCCACAGGAGGAACTCTTGTGCTCCTGTTGCCTTCCTGATGGTGTTGGCTCCCTTTTCAGGAATGTAACATGTTTTTCCCCTGCAGTAGATGTTTTGTGACTTGAATGAATCACTTAATTTCACTGTCCTTCAGAGGCATAACTAGTAACCCACATTTACTTTTGTTTGTTCAATGCTTATAAAATGTTCAGTTTTATTCCTGGAGTGTTCTTTTATGTGAGGATAAGGCTGTTTACTAAAAAAATTTGCGAGTAAAATGCTCTTGACCAGTAATTTTTAAATGTTGTATTTGCTGTAGAAGGGGTAATTTTCTTCTTTGTAATTGCAAGTGCTTCAGCACTTCTGAAAATCTAATTAACCTTATAAAAGGAAGAGCATACTGGTATTTGTGGGAGAATGAAGAATGAAGAATGTAGGACAGAGTTAAAGCTGAGAAAGTAGAGGATAATATTTAGTTGCAGCCATGGTAATGCTCACGGGGTCACTGTTGTTTCACAAGCTCTATGACAAACACAGTCCCTGTGAATAAATTGTTTTTATTCTGCAAGCAGCTCGTTTTCCCTGATACTGCACCGAGCCAGCCCCTTGAGGCAGCGTTTGGATATTACAGTTCAGAGGAGCTGGTTTTCAGGCAAAATTTGAAATCTAGGGCCTCACAATGTATTTCAGTATTTTGATGCAAATACCATTAGCCTTACATCATGGCTGGGTTTTTAATTCCTTGAGAGTTTCAGCTGGCTACCTTCAGCTGACAGGATCCAAGGGAGTAGCTTGAAGCTGTGTCAGGGGAGGTCTAGGGTGGATAATAGGAAAATGTTTTTCACCCAGAGGTTGTCTGGGCACTGGAACAGGCTCCCTGTGGAAGTGGCCACCACACTAAGCCTGACAGAGTTCAAGAAGCATTTGGACAGTGATCTAGGGTACATGGTGGGGATGTTAGGGTGTCCTGTTCAGGGCCAGGAGTTGGATTTGGATGATCCTTGAGGGTCCCTTGCAACTCAGGATATTCAGTGATTCTCTCAACATCCAGCTTCTTTTGTTAGAACAGTCCTTTTGCAGTGTGACAATGGGATACTTTTCCTGGTGGTGAAGATCCTTGCACAGCTGGTGAATACTGGAATATGAAGGGGCTGATTGAGCAGTCTGAGATGCTGAGACAGCAGAGTAGGTTAAGGGCAATATTTTCCCCTGGACTGATAAGGTATCAAGTTGATTTTTAGTGTACATTTTTACATATGCACTATATATGTGCATGTATATACATGTAAATGTATATAGTTTTTTCAATAGGAAGGACCTTTCCCCACCCCTAAATCCCAAACCTGGCCTGTAAAATTAATATAGCTGAAATATTCTATTATTTATTGAGATCTAAGAATGTAAAGCCTGGAAGAAATGCAGACTTTGAGGAGATTTTAAAGTGTCCAGAGGATGATGGATATAAAAATGTTGAATCATGTTGTTTTAGTGCATTTGTATTGGTTATGCCAAATTCTACAGTCATTGCATCCTGGTGGAGGACACAGGGATTCATGTTAACAGTGCTAGCAGATAGAAAAATTCCTGGAGGAATCCCACAGGTTGCTGCTTTCCAGCTGCACCTCTCATTGCTCAGAGATAGCTCTGTCCAAAGCCATCAATTTCCCCCAGTAATTCAAGGCACAGACTTGAAAACTACCTTGAACATGTATGTTGCAGTAAGTCATTCATGAAAGATGAATTACTGGAAACAGGAATTTGTGCTCATCCAAATGCAGAGATGTGTTGGCAGCTGTGAACACTGCAGCTCCCCAGAGGCAAAGCAGTGCCCTGCTTGGGCTGCAGCAGCCTGGGACAGAGAAAGGTAAGAGAGGCCACAGCAGCACGGGTGAGGCACCAAAAATGCCTTTGTCTTACCTGTAGCCTTTTGGACAAACTCACATTGTATCAATTTCTGACATCAGACAAAGCTGCTTTTAAGAACACTGAGGCAAAAATGAGGTCCTGGATGGTCATTTATGGTTCAAGTAGCGGTTTATATATTTATTATAATTATACACAACCTTGACAATCTATATTGCCATTCAAAAATAAATCGAAGTCTTGTCAATTTGCACATGATCTGTCACTACTAAGAATCCCATTTACATACATCAGAAACATTTTCCATACTTAAACACCGCTTTAAATTCTGATGCTTCCATCTCTTCCTCCCTCAACCTGTGGAGATACAGTTATTGATGATGGAAAGAAACTTTTCCAACCACTGTAACATTCAGGGACTATCACCTTTTTTGATCAATTTAGTTAAACCATTTCAACACTTGGGAGAGGTGGCTGGTGGGTATAGCTCTTAACTGCATTTCTGTTTTAAATGATTTTTTGATGGATTTCATTGCAATGATTGCTGGTTTTCATTGCTAGATGTATTTCCTTCTGACCAGGAAAGAAGGAAATCAAGGTTTAACGGCTGTATCAAGTAAGTCATATCAAGCACATTCCTGGTTCAGTATTTTGAAGTGTCAACAGTCACAATTTGTCACAATTTAGTTGTTTTCACTGTTATTTACAGTAGTAAGTCGTTGCGTAGTAAGCTGTTGAAGTCTTCAAACTTCAACTGCAGAGAATTAAGAATTCAGCTAGGAGTCAGCCACCACACACTTTCTGCAGCTACTAAGAGCTTGTGTTTATACTCCAACTGCTATCTTGGGAATTGAAATTAAAATTTATGAGGCATTAACGCCTTTTGTTAAGCAACGTGTTTTCTACCACCTCTTTTGAGAGTTTCTGTCTCCTGGTGCCTGAAAGATGAGAAAACTTAAGTGTAAAACTTAGCAGAAGTGTAAGAGGCAAGAGAATATTCCTCCATCCAGTCAGTAAACTCACAGCTAGTGGAAATTAATATAACCATCTTTAGAGCAGGCAGAGCTTATACCAGCCTACAACTCAAGTTTGGGCATCTGAGCTTCACTTGAGAAGGGCTCACAGAAGTGTGGAAGTATTACAGTGTGATTACACAGCAATGAAAAGTCCTATTTTGAGGAATGAGGTTCAGGATGGCACTGATCTACGGGAATTGAATTCAGCTTCTTTTCCTTCAGTAGCTAAGCAGGTGCTTTGAACCAGCAAATGCAGCATGTTCACAACATGACTTCATGTTTTGGATGCTAGCATTGGTTAACTGACAGACATGGAAATCCAGAGCTCTGAGAAGTGCAGATTCCAAGTTTTGTTAAGGCTGTTAATTTTTCACACTGGTGTCAAAAAATAATTGGGAAGAAGCCTCCTGCCAGCTCTTTGCTTGTTTCCTGAAATTATGTTTACATAATTCCTTAAGGAAAACCCCCACTTAAATATGGAATATTTGAGAACTGTCATTAGAAAGCTGTAGGAGAGACCAGAGTTCAGCACACAGAGATGCTGGAAAATACTAAGGAATTTCAAATGTTGAAGACACAAAGACATTTCATCAACACACGGATTGGCTGCTTTATGTTAACAGCTTCCACTTGTATGTGGAAGAACCAAAATCTCCATCCCACACGCCACAAGGCACCCAGAATGCTGGAGCTGCATGGCAGACACTGCACTGCCCCTCCTGTGCTGCTGAGCCAGACAGGGCACCTTCCCTCCCACTCTGCCCTGGGGCCTTGGGAGGCAGAGCAGGAATACAAGATGTGGAATAGGGAATACAAGTTGTGGAATATGGGTTGGTGTGACCCAGCTGCTCACTCCATGCTTTGCAAGCATGCCTCAAAGGCAGCAGTTAAGCAGCTCAAGGACACTGCCAGAAGCCACCAAGGGCGAGGAGACTTCATTCAAATTCAGACATACAAAATCAAAATCTTCATTCAAAAATCCAGGGGTATTTTGTCATGAAGCAGCAGCAGCTTCAAGAAAGAAGATCATAAACCCCTAATATATGTTATAAATCTGTTTATGTTACATCCAAATGAAGTTCAAAGAAACTCCTTGGAGTCTGAAGTACTATTATAAAAAAAGTGGAAGGGAACTTATCAATCAGTTCTAAACTTAGTTTAGTAAAGAAAATTAAACCAAATTAAATTTGAAATCCTTTCTTGAGAAAGTCCATTAATTTAGGGGTAAAATGAAACAATGTATTTATGCTGGTTTGTAACTAGATCTTTACATGAAACTTTAGAACCTGATTTACGAAACTTTTGTTTTTTAAACAAACTTTACTGTTTTAACAAAGATAGTGTTGATTCCCTTTTTTTCTTTTTGTGGGACAGAGGGAACATTTTCAATTATTAGAAATGTATCTTGCCCTCAGCAGAAAGTTCCAAGCAAGATGCTATCAACAAATATCTGCTATTATAATATGCAAGATGCAGAGCAGCAAACTACTGCTGGTTCCCCAACAAAACCTGATGTTGTAAAGACACTCTGGTGCTGTCAGGGTAGGCAGAGGGAACTTGCTCGTTGAGTCTGACACAAAACCTCAAGTTGTGCAGTGTCTAAGTACTTAAATCTGTCCTGGTAAAATCTCTTTGTAACAGGAAACAGATCACATATGAGCAGGTCATTTATTAATGTGAACCTCGCTGCAGAAAGATCAACTCTGCCATCCCAAATGGGATTCCTAACATAGACCTCAGAGCCAGCTTCTGTGGGCAGTCTGTGGGCAGCATTCCTCTTCAGCAGGGATCTAGAGACAGACCAGATGCACAGCAAAAAAAGAAAACAAACCCATTCTAGTAAGAAAACTTGACTACAACTGTTTGTCTGAACCATATCTGCTTTTAAGCGTGCAGAATTATTCTAGCCTTTATCCTAAGCATTGCCTTAAACATCTGTGATGTAGTATTAAGCATCTGATGGCCATGAGCAGAGGACACTCTGTTCTTGCACATGACCTTTTAGCTACTGGAGAGCTGACACTGGAGATTTCTGCAATTTTGTGCTCTTCTGCCACAGGTACCAAGACATCTACAAAGACAAATTATTGTGGAGCTAGATTTTAGGAAACCAGTACTTGAGAATGCTACTCATTACACTGCTGTGGTAAAAGCATTTGGATATAAATGGTGTTAAAGCCAGCCCAGCCTGACTGAAAGGACAGCTGATGCTGCAGTAGAGTCACCCCCTCAGCACCAGAGGTGTGACTACAGTGGCAGAACCCAAGAATGAGGTTACAGGAGAGCTGCAGAACAACTCTCCTCAAGGTCACTCAGCTTTTGTTCAAGGGCATTAAACACATGAACTTACAGTGTCAGACCATCCACACTGATTGCATGGAAGAATGAACAAGAGCTAAGTACATGCATCTCAGTCACCTGATGTCAGTCATGAGCATACAATTCCAGCACTTGAACTAGTCCAGCAGATTTATGTACAGCCATAAGTGATGCTTCCTTTCTCTATGAAGATATGGGAGAGTTGAATTCACCTCTCCTAAGAGTCATGAATTACTTTTTGTAGCAAGAACAGTGGCAGAAGATGAAGGGCACAGCCAAAGATTAAACAGCTGCCAAAGCCAGAAACAAGATTGTGATTCTTCACTTGTTTACAAACAGCAACACCTCCAATGGGAGAACTGCTGCAGCAATGCCTGGTTAGCAGCTGAATTTGTTTTCTGGGACAGAGTTCATGTCACTGAAGCATTACACTGCAACTTATTTTACTTTCTTATGCTGGGTAAAGAAACCACTTTTCACAGTTAAGAGTAGCCCATTCCCACTCTGACAATAGAAGAGTTGTCTGATGTCAATAGTGACTGGCTTTAGCAAGTACTGCAATACCTCAGTGACTGACAGAAGCATTTGGAATAGATTTGGGACATACGTTGGACCTTGACAACATTTAAGACCTACCTTAAGGTTTAAGAAAACTGTGATTCTACTGTGTAATACATTGTAGACACTTTCATTAGACAGCTGAATGACTAAAGCTAAGTGGTAAGCTATGCAAGTTCATCAAGTAGAATCCATCTTTGGGGTAATAATATCCAGTTTTTAAGCTCTTTTGTTTTGGTCCTTGACCAAAAAAGCTACGTGCTAAGCAGCGGGGCTTAAATAAGCTCTCAGCATTTCTTTCAAGTTTGTGCCAAACAGCATTTAAGTAACCTCAAAAGCAGGGTGGTGATACCCAGTTTGCACAGCACTGTTGCAGTTGTTTCTCCTCTCCAGGATGAGATACGGTCAGGATGTAAATTGAACTCAAAACAAAAGGAGTGGAAATAGTTCCACCTGCAATACAATTTCAAGGGAAAGCTACACAGCAGACCTTGAATGTTCTCCCCTTTCATCCTGTTCTCACCAGCATCACCCTGTCCCCAGCACAGGAGGGTATTTACAGCAATGTGCAGAGACCAGGAACTCCAGCACATGGCAGAGCCACGAGGCTGGAGCAGTTTGAAATGAAGCCTGGTAGTGGTATGGGAACCCAAAAAACGCTTAAGCTTGTATTATTCAGTTCCTATGAAAAAGACCGTACAATTCTCATGGTACATCAACAAGATGGACTGGTATGCCAACTAACCTCTATTTTAATATTTAAATTATAACAATACAATAACTAGAAAAGGTCAGTGCTTCAAGTGACAGGTTTTGCCACTTCAATTCCAATATTTTTCCAAAATAAAGATGCGATTAGATCTACACTTGAGCATCAGTAGTGCAATACAGTATCCTTTCCTGAATAAAGGAGCTGAGGTTTATCCACAATAAAAGCTTTAAATAAGGTAGATTGTTACCATTTATATATCAATTCTGTATGTTTGATATAAAATATATTGGGAAAGCTTCAACTGACTTATACAATCTACATTTGGCTAAAGCTCCACATAAGCAGCATCAGTGGAAATGAACATCAGAGGTGTACTTAATATAAAACACTTTCAAAACTACTCAGCAACAAATGACAGAAGTTTGGCTAAGAATAACTGAACATCTGAGGTGTGTACCAGACAAAAAGAATGGACCCTGTGGTTACTTGCACTATTTTAATGAAGTAAAAGAAATGCAAGGTTTAGTCCACTTCCATTTCTCCGGGGGGTTTGTTCTGCTGAGGGTTGTCCTTTGCTGGTTCGGGTTTTGTTTCAGCAGCGCTCTGTCCGTTCACCGGCCCGTTGTGTTCCCCGTTAGCTTTGGGCTGCCCGTCGCTGGGAGGTTCTATCTTCGGCTTGGGCTTAGACAGAATGGGATTACAGAAGCTATCCAACTCCTAGTTGTGACACAAGGGAGACAGCAAGGTCATTTGGTGGCACAGCAACTGCACTCAACTACAATGTCTCTAATTGGTTTCTGGTCTGTAAGGGCCTGGAATTTCATTGTCAAAAACCAGAGTTCTCTACTCTGCCAAGTCTGGAAACTTAAAAAAAAAAGCCTTTCACTACCTGAAGAGCTTCTGATTTGTTACAAACCTGTATGACAACCCATTCTGTAGAAACCTGGTGCTGAAACTCAGGGTATTTTAAAAAGGCTTGTGCAGAAGTACTATGGTAAATCAAGAGCCAGCACTGCAGAGTGCTGTAACTGTTGCTTCCTCTGTATAGATATTTAAATAGCTTTAAAATCTCTGCAGATGTAATATTCTAGCTCACATCTAGGCTAAAAACTGGTTCAGGAAAAACTGATTAGAAGGCAACAAGTACAATTTTTTTACCTTAGATTTTGCTAGTATTTCTGCCACTTTGACAACTGGGTCCTGAGTTAGACTGAGTTTGTTCTGGGCATTCATTTTGCTGTTCAACCAATTCATAGCCTCGTTAATGTATTTTTCAACTTTCTCCATCTCAGCAGGATCTAGGTGGTCGTATTTTTCATCCTAAGGAAAGAGACAGGTATTTGTATCACCAACTAAAATATACTGCTCACCCAATTATGTGAATCTTAGAAGTTACAGCAACACCGGTAATTCTCTGTTAAGTTCAGAGAGCCATTTCAAATGGTACCAGCCACCATAAGAACACATAAATCTTTGATTTATGTTCTCATGAAGAAGCTCTTGCTGCTAGCAATGCAGAACAGGTTTAAAGTTCTCAGGAGCAGAAGTACAACAGCCCTTCTAAAGCAGCATAAGAGGTAACTTGACAGGACTTGTTTAAACACAAAAGACTACAGCCAAACTCAAAACACCTACAATCATTGAATAGCTAAATCATTTGGCTTTACCTTGTTTTTGTATGCTTCTACTGCTTTCATAAGGAGCTGAATCTTCTTTCCCAGTTCATTTAGAACTTTAGGTCTCTCCTCATGTTCTATGCATCTTTCCTGGATAGGCTGTCCAAATTTCTGGAATAATAAGCACCAAGATCTTTACAAAACACCTATCCTTTAGTCTGCTCTAAGAACACAACACAGCATGGGAAGGAAGGCTGCCTTTAACTCCTTTTCTCACCCGTTCAAAGAGCCAAGTCTTTGCATATTGCTTTAGCCCAACAACAACAAAAAAAAAAGCAGAACTTTAAACACAGGAATAGTGACTGTCCTTTCTAGGGTTGGTGTTTTGCTGTTCTCTGCAAAAAGAGCATTTGGAGCAATGCATTTAGAACAGAAACCAGTTGGGCTTCAACAGATGCTTTAATTTACAACTAGTTAATTTGAAAACTTCTAATTTTATCCACTGTTTGCTTTTTCCTTCTCTTGAACACTGGTATCCAAGTAGTTGCCTGGATCTACACTGATGATTCCATTAGTTATTCCTCCCCTGAAGAAATGTGACTGGAAAGTAAACAGCTGCTTAAAAAAAAAACCAAACAATAGACTACCTACTACAAAGTAGGTAGTTATTCATCAGAACTTTTATTTTCCCCATCAGATCCTTAAAAATCTGAAGCATTTAGTGGGTGTTTGTCATTAATAATCAAATAATATAGTGTGGAAGCTTCTGTTAAAGCAGAAAAAACCTTTATTGTTGGATATCAGACACAAAAATTGGTCTGACTGTACATCTGTAGAAGATCACTGAGAACAGGAAAAACAGAATATATATTCTGGAACATGATTCTCATTACCCAGGAGTGCAGTCAAACTACTCAAAAGCCTCTTTCAGACTATAAGAAGTCTGACAGAAAATTCCCATAGCAATTAGATCTGTTGTCATTAATGACAGTCTGCTTCATTTCAACCATTTTCAAATTAGGAGCACAACTCACATTAAACTGTATTTCTAGTTCTAAATGTTTGGTTCATTTCATAACTGAACACACACAACCTGAACACCCCCCTCCCCCAACCATACATGAATGAGTTTTCTAGAAAACCACTTAAAACCTTACCTTTAATTCCTGAAGCTTATCCATGTATACTTGTTTTGGCTGGTCCTCTCCATCTTCATAAAGCCAGTTTTCTGTGTCCTCCAACATCAAGGTCAGCTTGTTTGAATCCTACAAAGCAAGTTATGGACACTCCAAGTCAGAAAGGAACACATCAAATGAGGCTTCTCTCCCTGGCACAAACCCACCCTACTCAAGAAAGCACTGCTTCTTCAGGGTTAAAATATTCAAAGTGATAGTGAAGGAAAACAGTAATTAACAGACTTCAAAGCCAAGATTTTCCAGTGATGAGAGAGGCAGGACAGCCCTACTCATGTGATTTGCAGGTAAAGTTTACCAGTGTTATAAAATCAGTCCTGAGGCTATTTAAGACAGTCCATGCACATCTGAAGAGTGTCCCATGTTATCTGTTCATTTCCTTTTTATTCCTACCCACTCCTGCCATTCAGAAGCTCGTGGTGATCTGTCCTACTTTCCTATGCTGACCATAGGGTTTTTTACTTTCTGCCTGCATCCCTGATCCCTTCCTTGCCACTGAGGAGCTTCTCAGGTAGTAAAGAACTCTGGAAGTCAAATGTCAGGGTAACCATTAACTTGAGCTTCACTACTGGGAAGTCAAGCCACCTCCTATTCCAAAACCTAGTCCAAGAGACCCCTGCAGCCTCCCCAGAACATACACTCAAAATTTATAAATACCAAGGAACTTTTTCCAACAGTTGAAATATATAAGCAAATCTTACCTCTTCAGTGATAAACTTCTCAAAGACTCCACACAGCTTGTCTCTGAATTCATACACATATTCTTCAACAGCATTCTTAGCATCATTTCGTTCTTTCTCAAGCTTGTCTTGCATCATCATCTTCCCCTATGGTGGAGGAAGGCACACTTAAAACTGAAAGCATTTTTAAGGGTTAAGCTTAGAGACTACTCTTGAAACTGTCCCAGAAAACTTGGCAGAGGCCTGATAATTCACAATTACTGATAAAAACGTTCACCTCCGTGCAAGTCATCACTACAAGCACAAACAGACTGGGCAAAGTTTAGTCCAGAGAAATTGAGTCATTTCATCAAAAACCCAAACCACAACAAAACCCGTTACAGTTAAGAGCAACTTCCTAAAGAATTCTAAATTAGCTAAGTCAATGATTGCAAAGATTTTTAGATACTTATTTACAGTGACATTAATTTGAGTGGTCACCTCTTTATGCTGCTTACCTCATTTTCTATATAGGAATTGATCAGATCTTGTCCCAGCTGCCTATAAAGGCTTGCCTGTATAGGGAGGTCAATACTCTTAACTTTTGTTTTAGCCTTTGGCTGGGAGGGATGATCTTGCTTTTCTCCAGAAGCAGCCTATGGAAAGAGTGACACAACTAAGAAACTTCCAGGACTCAAAGTGTTACTACATTTATGCTCAAAAGAGAGAGACAAATTAATCTTATGTAAATTAAGCACCTAATTATTCCTCTGTATTCAAAATCACTATTACCTCAGTTTGGAACCAAACAGGTGAGATTTAATTTCTTCAAAGAACCGTTAAGAAAACTTGTTCACCAGCTTGAAGCACTGCATATTTTTCTTCACAATGTTTCCTAATCTCCCTAAATTCCATCTTCATTATAAAACCAGGTTAAACAGCAGAAACCTACTTCAAAGTCTCAATCAGGCTATGTTGAAAATTAAAGTGCTATGGTAAGATTCCATACTTAACTATTTCAATACAGTTGTCCTCTAAACACAGTCCCATGTTTTCCAACTAGCAAAATCAGTAAGTGTGAGAATAGTGGGCAAAAAATGTCATATCAATACTGAATACAAACCTTTGTTTCAGTTCCAGGATTTTCAGTTTCCTCATCTGCTTGGCTCTGTTGCTCAGCTTGACTTTTTTGCACACCTTCTTCCTGATCAACCTGCATTTTATCCTGCAGAGAGTTACATAACTGAATGCAAAGGTTTGCTTTGCTGTAAGATTTAGGACTGATATCAATTACAGTAAATCACAGACAACATATGAACTTCAAAATCAATCTTAAAAATGTATGCTTCACCATGTTTAAACAGGCATTTTGATGTAGGATTTGTATTTATAGCTTTTAAATTAAAGGAAAATTCTACTCTGTTAAATGTTGTTGTCTGTCCCCATTACATAATTACACTAAGCCTTGTGAATACTCACTTTAAATTAGAAACAAATACATATAAAATGAAATCAAAGAACATTCTAGCAACACACCACCAACACAGGAAACAAGAATGGATTTCTATGGAACAGCCAGAACTTGGACCTCCTATCATTCTTGACTTAAAGGTTAAAAGTTTGCAACCCAAAGCAGGAGTAATTTAATCACTGCAATTATTACCTGCATCTGTCTCACAAGACAGTGAAATCAGTAAAAATTAGCTTCTTTAGTAGTAGCCTCTTGGGAGTACATGAGCAACTATCTTCCCTCTTTGCCACCAAAATAAAGAGAGCATCACTTAAATTTTTCAGTAAGCTTATCACATTTATGGCTTCTTGTAAATTTAACAATCTGAAAGATGGTTAAATTACTAGTGCAGATCACTTGGTTTAAGTAATACCATGTCATCACTGAAAAATGACACAATAATGGGTAAGGCTGAAGTTTTCAGGGTGATTCTTGCACTCAGAGACCCAGAGCACTAACTAACAAGCTGTAGCTAAGAGCTTAAAGGTCCACGATTGCAAGGAATTAATATTTTTGGATTCACAAACTACATGTGCATGAATATAGAATAATTTACTACTAGTTCTGCAAAATAATAAAAACAATTGTTTAAGGATTTCAAATTCTAGCACAGGTGCCTATGTTACAGTTTAAAGTGGAAAACAAGGTGGCTACTTATATCAGATTTTAAAGTTTTGTCACTTCAGAGTAGGTAAAAAGTAGTACCTAAATCCTCATTTGCTGTTCTTACTGTTCACACAGAAAGGCCAATGACTGGAAAGAACTGCTTTACCTACAGGAAATAGCTAGAGAGGGGAAAATGGGACACATAGACACCACAAACCTCCTCCTCAGAGTCAAGGGGATCATCCTCAACACTGAAAGGTAATTGCTGACAAGCACCATCATAAAACAGAAGATGTGTTAGATGAATGAAGAGCTACTAATGGAAAGCCTGAGCATGGAAGCAGCTACTCTCCTACTGAATTCAGCACACTCCCAATAAGCTCCACATGCCTCTTATATTAAACGCCAGCTCTAGCACTTCCAACCTTTGCTCACTTGATTATTAACATCATACATGGACCACTTGCCCACAAGGAGCTGCACCATGCTCAGCATTTCATATATGCCCACATTCATGGAAAGCAGCATGGTATTTAAGAAGTTGCTTATACCAATTATATAATGCTAATTGTGTAACTATTTGCTCTAATTCCTGCAGAATATCCGACTAACATGGGACAAGCTAAGGCCAAATGTTAGGTGAAAGGCTGCTGGGGCCAATGCTGGTGTTGCTGTTTCCAGCTCCGAAGTGTTCCCTGGCACCCAGTCCTCAACTCTGCACTGCAAAGGGGCACAGCTGCACCTCACAGGAAGCTACTTTAAGGAGGCAGTGCAGTTTTCCATGTATAAAGAAATACCATATATTTTTCATTCATTGAAAACATAGTTTGTGAGGAAAAACCTTTGGAATAAATTTGCCAACAGATCTCATTAAATATGCTGCCTTCTGCTAGCGACACTAGATAATGCTAAGGCTAGCAGAAAGATGATAAAGAATAATGAAAAAACTATTTTTTTAGAATCCATTTTTCCATTCTTTGTTCTTAGTGCCACACTACACCAGCACTTAAGCAATAAACATGAAGAAACGTGTTACATAAGCAAAGAAGTAATTTAAGGGTGGAGAAGCAGTAACTGTCAGAAGCGAAACACGGTGATTTACCCTGCAATTATCGGCTCTGTTGTCAGAATACAACAGTGTAGATGTTTACAAGCTTTACATACCAGCTCCTCATCTCTGCCTTGGTTCTTACTTGCTGACTCAGTGTCCATGGGGGTGTCATTGTGGTCCCCCTCCACACTCTGCTTCTCGATGATGGATGCGTTGGCCACGCTGAACAGCCCGTGGATGTTGACGCGCACTTTCACCTTCACCTTGGAATTGTCACCGTCGTGCTGGGGACCAACGTTCTGAATAGTGAAACGCCCTTGGAAGCAACACAAGTGGCTTTAATTGTCCCAGAATGCAGAGAAAGAAGAACAAAACCCCACACAAATTCCTTTAAGGGTGTTAATTTAAACAGCAACTTCATGTAACTGAAACTATTTGGAAACTTTCTACTCAGTTGACAATCCTACAATGTATGTTGCAGGAAGATAAACTAAAAGCTGGTTCCCAATTATTATCAGTTCACTGATAATTACTAAGATGTTTTTGCTTTATCTGTATTTCATAAAAAAAACAAGACAGTACTTTACTAGGTGTTCTACTTCTCTGTTGCCTTCTGTAACCACCACACTAGAGAAACTACTCTGATTCATCTCAAATGGTTTCTTTTGTCCACGTAACTCAAACTTCACACTGAAAAATAAAACGTTAACAGAGGTAAGATTCTGTTTGATTTTGGTAGCATGGCTGCACTACACTTTTTGGAGAATGAACAGTGCTTAGCAAGGTTTCTGAAATCAGCAGGGTAGGTACTTAAATCTGCAACTTGCTAAAAATTTAAGTGTAGATGATGTAGATAAGTCAAGGAGAATGTGTCTTCCTCAAGACCACGGACTTCTTGCATAGACAGCCAAACAGCAGCAAGTTTGTACATGGTTCATCAATCAGTGATTAAAATAAAGAATTAAAGACCCCAAGGAGTGTACTAATAACTGCAAGTAAGGTGGCATTAGCTAACAAGAAACTTATTTATGTCATCTAATTCTTTAGACTCTGCTACAGATACTTAAAATGAGGAAACACCTGTATTTCACATTCTCAGATTAACAGAAAGAGACATGAGAGCATGAGACAAGTTATCTGTCCAGACAAGCAACAGCTCCTTTGATCCAATTTCTTTGAAAAATCCAGGCTGGCAGACATGTATGATCCTTATCAATTTTATAGAGACTGAAAGAACCAGACAATAGAGCACTAAACACTTTGTGCCTCCTTCTTTTGAAGCATTCAGAAACTGTTAAGATAGGCAGAAGGAAGAATGCAGTATTTTTTTAAGGCATGTCAAACAGAGATGTCAATATGGTTTGCTCATTACATTTAAATCAAGAAGTGTATGCTGAGCCTTTCCAAAGGACCTAAGCTTTTCTGTAAGCTAGAAAATATGGGAAGTAATGTGTCTTACAAGAAAGGAGAACCACTTTTTTCTGTATCAACAGGAATTAGGGATGGGGTTTTATTCCCATGTCCTACCTATTCTGGAATCAGGATAAGGCACTTCATGTGGATGAGTATAATAAGCTTCCAAGTCAAAAGGCTCTTTCTTGTGGAAAGTAATTACTTTTGAGAATGGAGCAGCGTGGTTCTTACTGAAGACTTCACACTCCCTTAAAGCAAGAAGCATTAGAAAACATTAAACCTCTGAGCATAACTTCATGGATAACCAAAGTCAAGGTGTGTTAACAACCAGCAGCCCTGCTAGCCAAGCAACCAAGTGATTTAGTTTAAGTCAGTTTTTAACAAGAGTTGGAGGCTGAAGGCCTCCAGGTCTCAAAGCTGGACTCTGCATTTTATGTCACACTTTTTAATAATTAGGCAACTTCACCCCAACATTTTAATTAATTGTATTTCCAATTGTTAAGCAGTAACTGGAACCCAAAA
Organism: Sitta europaea; assembly: GCA_013400255.1. Taxonomy (NCBI): domain Eukaryota; kingdom Metazoa; phylum Chordata; class Aves; order Passeriformes; family Sittidae; genus Sitta; species Sitta europaea. The sequence goes on along the minus strand of VXBS01001140.1, from coordinate 18,511 downwards.
GGTAAAATGCTAAAAAAAAAATTAAAATTTAAAGTGCTCAAGAGCACAACAGCTTCAAAGCCTGAGTCCTGTTTTTCCCACAGCTCAACATTTTTCCTCATATCCACTACTGTGGATACACACACTGTTTTGTAGGCACTGTACAACTTACCCTGTTCCTTCTTCATAAGATGATTTCCATCTCAATGTTATAGAGTAAGGAACAACATCTGTGATGGAAAACTCACGCACTTTAAATGCTGGAGAAAGAATTGCACACTAGGAAAAAAAAAATCGAAAATTTATTATACCCATGTAGTGAAATAAATAGCAAGTACAAGAATTAGTACTTATAGGTCATATGGAGGTCCTACTTATCATATTTTTTTTTTTAACAGAAACTTCCTAGAGTTAATTGAACTGGAAGACTTAACTAAAGTAATAGGTGTTATTTCCTCAGTGATTTTCAGTTAAGATAGCCAGCCAATGTTCCAAGTGATGACACAGAAGTGGAACAGCAGAACTTGGGTCCTCAAATTTAACAGGTCTTTTTAACAAGCCCATCCTTCTAACATGACACAGCAGCAAATTAACGAATGTAACAGAATCATTTCTGACACAGTCACTGTCAACTGTTAGTCAAAGAACAAGTAAGACTCTGCATCTTGTTTCAGCTGCAGTACCTTTTGCTTGTGGTTAGCTGTATTTCATTAGTACATTATATGTTAAAGAAGCAACACTAAAGTTTTATTTCAGGAACTATACCTGCAAGGCACAGCCTCTTGCAACAGCTTCATCAGCATTTAGCGTGGTGCTTATCTCTTTACAGAAAAAGTTAGAGATCTGCTCCTTCACTGCTGGAATTCTAGTAGCCCCACCTACTATTTCTATACTGTAGATATCTTCACGCTGAAGTTCTAGAAAAGAGAGTGCATGCCCTTAAGTTATCATCAAGATAAAACTATCTTTGGACAAAAAAAGAAGAGGAAAAAAGTTAATATCTAGACACAGTGACAAGCACTGAATGTATTTCATGGCTGACAAGATCTTTAAAACTCTTTGTCCCTCCTGTAGGCTACAAAGTTTTCTAGTTGCATAAACCTGGGAAATGCAGAAGCCAAGCATCAATGAGAACAGCTGTTCTTTAAAGTGTGTTGTCCATGTGCATCCCCTTTCTGCTCTGCATGAACTCAGAAGGGTGAAATTGGGTCTTCTGCACTACTGGACAATACTTCACCTCTCCCAAACAAAACTAACAAAATGAGACCCATTTTATGTCTGGCTTAATTTTGCTTGCCAAAAGAGGAAAGAAAACCTTTAAAGCCAATGTATCTAATAAATAAGCACATTGTGCCTGAAGGTTAACTTTTGAATTCTGGAATCAGGATATGTGTATGAAGTAATCTGAAATAACTGTCAGTCTTTGAACAGCTCTGCTCAGCAGTTACACAGGTTTTTAATTCCTCTATTTGCTATCTAGCCAAGTCACAAGATCAGCAGAATTCTTCCCTTTCTTTTAGCTGAAGGTGCTGGAATTGGGGGTAAAACCTTTCCTGTTAATCTAATTCTCTCCTTTACACTACATGAGGCAAAAAAAAATTTTTTTTGTTATTGGCACATGCTTTAAGGTAATTCATTTAAAGAATATACTGCCAAATTACCAGGTCAGTGAGGACATGTAAGTACCACATGGAACAGGCTGGCCAGAAGGTTGCAGTAAAAAATACTATCTTTTACCATCATCATTTTGGCTTGGTTGTTTGGTGTTTTTTTAATAAACTCAGAGTGCCAACCTTTTCCATGACACAGGGTGAATGGGGGTCAATAACCAAGGTTGCAGAGTAGCATGTGCACTAAATGAGGCGGGAATGGGATCATGCATTCATGGCAAGCATATGAATGGAACTTACATTTAACTTTTCAGTATTTAGCTTTGCAATTCTAATAAACACAAAAATACATTGAAGAGACAATCATTAAAGAGATCAGAAATGACTGGATTACTAGCAGCACCTTAAGTAACCTCTACTTACTGGCTTGCTCCATGGCTGCTCTTAGAGGAGGCTCCACTCTGGCCAGAAGGGCAGCACACAACTGCTCGAACTGAGCTCTGCAGGGCAGGGAGAGTGATGGTGTTAGCAGGCTGCTCAGAGACCACAACCCTCTGCCCCTCTGTGGGAACCACACCCCATACCTGTTCATCTTACTGGAGACATCCAGGTCATTCATGAAGCACTCGATATTGAGTGGAAGGTCAGACGCATTCGCGCTCATCAGCTTCTTGAGCTTTTCACATTCCTGATACAACCGCAGCAGTGCTCGGGGATTCTCTTTTACATTCAGTTTGTATTTTGTCCTAAATTCTTCGGAGAAGTAATCTACCAAAGCCTCATCAAAATTCCTACCACCTACGAAAGGGTCAAATGTAGTGGCCAAGACCTGGCAGAAGTGAAGGAACAAGATCAGAAGTTATTAGATGAGGTTTGTTCTGTGTCATTTACTCAGCCCACCCAGCAAGACATGCCATCATCACCTTCCACATGGCTTCAGGTGGTGTTTGGCTACCACAGACAGGTCCACAAAAGCATTCAGCTATTAGTAGGTCACAGACAAAAACGTTTCCAAACCAGGAAGCAAAGACTGTTCAGCTTCACTTCACATCCCACTGGATTTAGACTTTGAACTGTCATGGATAGCACCAAAAAACCCCCAACATCTCAGATCAACTCAAGACAGTTCAAGAGTCTCCCATGAGTGAGTCAGCTGCACAACTACAATGCTTAGGAGGCTTCCTGAAGATGCAAATATTTCAGGGACATGACACAAAAACTGTGCAGTGTCCTTAATTACCAAGCACTTTCCAAAACACATTTTAGGATGCTTCACTTCTGCATTTTACAAAAACTGACTTGATGAAATAGCCAAAATCTAACAGAAAGGTTTTGTATTCCACATTTAAAAAATATTTTCTACAGACATTTATTTTTGTAAAAACTAATCTTTCCACAGAGCAGTATTTTGAGTTTTAAATACTTCAGGCTTTTAATGTATGACTTAAAAGATTACCTTCAGTTTTCCCTTGTTAAAAGCACAGATGGAAACCTGATATGCAGAATGCCCCATATCTACAAAGACCACATTTCTTGGCTTCTCTTCCAAGGCTGGCAGATCTTGCTTGTATATTCCATAGGCTAATGCAACTGGAAAACATCAACCCATGGAAGGTGAGGGGAAGCCACACACAGCTGCAGAGCATGCATAGAAAGCACCACCAAGAGACAGACACTGCCATGTTTACCCTTTCTATAGGCCTTCATAACTCTTATTAAGAAGTCAAATACATGTTGAAAACACATTTTTCATTGACAAGAGAGAAAGAGATGTCAAGTGAAGAGTTAGCACAAATAAAGACTCACCCTGTATTTCAATTCTGTTTGTAGCCAAATTAACACTGCAATTTGTGAAACTGCACAGATTAAGACTCATGCCTACACCTCTCCCTTCTGAATTTTTTAGCTTAGCTTTGGAAAAATTCAAGCATGCCCAAGAAATAAAGAAAATGTTTTGGAAGACTCATTTACACAAATCTAAGCTTTCACTACCAGCACTCATCTAGAAAGCTTTTCAAGACCTTCTAGAAGCAAAGAGAATCAAGAAAAATTAAAATTACTGATTAAGCAGCTCCAGCTTTAGTCCCCATGAAGTGTTAAATACTTCTATGCTCTACTCTAGAATTAACCAAGACCAGAAGAGGGGAGTAAATTACTTTATAGAGAAAGTTGTGCCATTGCTACAGCTGACAGGACTGCTGCAACTTCAAGCATGGATCCCGGGTTTATTTCCAAAGCTATTCCCAAGCGTGACCGTGCTCAGGTTAGCAAACCTCAGCTCTCATGGTGCCTCCCAAGTGCTGCACACCACCCCACTGCTGTGTTTCCAGTTCCCAAACTGGATTGGGCAGTACTAGCCTGGACAACTCTCTCCCAAGCTCCCAACTATAACAGCAGTGTGTCATCACCCTCACATTCAACAGCCTCAACGGTCTCAACGGACAAAAAAGTCCTGGCCCTTTACCTGCTGTAGTTTCATTCATCAGCTTCAGACAATTTAATCCTGCAATCTGTGCAGCTGCCATTACAGACCTTCTTTCAGCATCAGTGAAGAAACTAGGGACCTGTTTCCAAAAATAATGACATTGGATATTAGGGGATACGGATTTTTTAACTTGGAGTAGTCAGACCTGCCCATCAAGCTATCCTACAAATGTCATTACCACAAGAAACTGCTATAAGCTAACCCCAAATTAATAAGGCCCTCTGAATAAAACAGCTAGCTAATTCATTTTAGTGCATATTTTAACTAAAGTTTAAAATATGACAAAAATGAAGTGTCATCCAGGGTTGTTTTAAATAAAGCAGATTTTAACACACACACAAAAAAAATTCCTGAAAATGCTTTCTCAGGTTGCTTTAATGAGTCTTTCACCTTAAAAATCACCACCAGTTTCTGGAAACATTTGTGCAGGACAAAGTCAACTCAACGAATATTCACACACAGCCCCACAGTAAGTCAATGGCAGAAGCACTGCAGCGATGCTGCATTCCAACTTGAACCTGTATCCATTTTTCAGCTATCACTGCCACCACAGTGCCAGCTTATAGTGTGCTACAAGGTTCAGTGCCACCAAAAATAGCCACAGCACGATGAGAGCCCATTTAGGATCTGGCTGCAATCAGCTGGCACCTCTTCAGCAGACGTAGAGCTCCATTTTGTTGTGTGTTTTGTTGGCTACCACTGTGGGGCATTGCCAAGGATCCCTGGGTGTGTGGGAGGTATTCTCCCAGCATCTTGGTACGCCGTAAGGAAGCAAGGAAAAAGATCAAAGCAGATTTCTAACAGCTGAAGTACACAGCTTTCCAGTTCTCATGTCCCTGCCTGACAGAGAAGGGATAACTGCAATCCTTCATGCCCAAACTTCCCACCGGGCCATAAACAAAGACCATGTGAAAAGCAGACACAGGACTTCATATCCAACAAAATAAACAGACTTTTTCAAACAAAGCCAAGTAGTTTGGGTGTGTCAAATTATCAGCATGACCCTCAGAGCCCTAAGTTCAGGTGACTCTCAACTGCACTACAACAGTGCTCACCCGTGTAACAAGAAAGAAATTGCACATGAATTTAGGAAGCTTCTTTGGAAGCAAGGAGAACATGCTCACACCTAGGACAGCTCCCACTTGTAACAAGAACTACAGTAATCAGAAATACTGTCTAAAGCCTTTGGAGACAGATTGCATCCAGTTAAGCACCATGTCCTTTCTGAAAATACACTCTTGATTTAACAACTTTCATCTCCTCATGCCTGCTTCAAGAGAGTATTCTCATTTGGAAAACCTGTAACAAAGGCCCATTTTTGGGGATATGATTTCTATCCACTACTTGTACCTCCTACCATTGCACCATGGTATAAATGGTCCTAGCTTGCACAAAGCTGCCTATGGATTACAATAAATATACCACAACTTACTGAAATCACACAGTCGGCCACTGGTTTCTTCAAAGCACTTTCTGAAGTCTCCTTCAGTTTGGCCAGCAGCATTCCTGTGATCTGTTCCACTGCAAACAGTCTCTCTTCATCCAGGTACCTCACCTGAAACAGAGAATTGTGATTCTGTGATCAATCACCTCAGCTTTGCTCTCAAGATGTGCAGCTCAGACATTATTCGTGATGTTGAGCATTGAGACCCACTGAACACCAGGCTCCAGCAACAAGTGACTCCCTGTCAATTGATCTGTGCTCCCTACAACAAATCTTCAACAGTTCAGTTTTGGGGTTTTTTTGTGGGAAGTTTAACACCTCAGTTATGTCAAGGGACCATTCACAATGATACAGTATTTCTGCTGCTTGTGTATTTTGAATTTAAAAAACAACAGCAAAAAAAGAGCATAATACACGTAGGATCACACTGTCCTAAAACTTGTCCTAAAAATACAATTTTTGGAGCAAGCCCAAGGAACATTTGCTTCCTGCAACAGTCACTCAAGCATGAGGTGGGGAAGGTGCAAACCTGGCAATTCCAACAGCCCTGCCCTGCTCAGGAAATGCAGTTGCATCCTCAAGTCTTCATGGGAGGTTCTGTGTCCTGAATTCCTAACAAGCTATCTTCTCTCCAGCAATCCCAAGCACTCCTGCCATTTAGTTAGGAAGCAAATTAAAAATGACTTGTTCGAATTTCATATTCAGAGCATTATGTTGTTTTCATGACACTTGGTCTCTGCATGTCTGATGGGAACTAATAATGTCACACTGTAATTACCCAGATTTGAAGGTCAATCTAGTGAGGTCAAGTGAAAAGCTAATGTGACCATGGAAAACTAATGTGATTGATGAGAAACCTCAGTGGTTTCATGGAGATGTCCCCAATGGACATCTTGGAGAAAGTACAGACTTATTTAGAGACACAGGAATGTATTTAGTTTTCTAAGGGAAAATGTAAGTGACAACAGAGGAAGTTAAGTGACAAAGCTCTCACCTCTAACACCAGAGAGATTCCACACAAAGCTCTCGCTCACCTTTACTCCTACGGAGCCATTTGGCATCTTCTGAAGTTCATAGGGAAGTTTGGCCCTCTCAGCTTGTATGTAAGGATCTTCAAATGCTCTTCCATGCAGTTTTTTGAAGCCATGTACTGCGTTTTTTACATTTGTGACGATCTGTGGCAAAGATATTTTTATTACCCATGACATTCTGATACAGAGACTGTGCAGAAAGGAAATTTCATGTTGGGCTTAATGCACACACTGACCCTGTGTCAAGCCCCACACATTCATTGAGAAGCAAAGTATGAGGAGAGAGAAAGAATCACCTACTTTTTAATCTATGGCCTCTATTAGAAAAATTCATATGTACTTCTCTCTGTAATATCCATTAACTTGCTGCCATCAATTTTCACTGTACTTTTTATTTTAGAGGAGCTTTCTGACACAGCACAAAATATTTAAGATCCTATATTGTTGCAGTGGCTGCCTGCAGGAACTAATGAAGTTACTACCTACATTAACCTTAAATGACCCTTCAACAAATTAACAAATTTCCCTTCCTTTAAAGTTCTCCTTTAATTCAGATCCCATCTGGATGCAAAGCCTCCCCACATCTATTCTCTCATCAGTGTTTTAACCTAGTTATTTCCAGGACAAGCTTTTAACCAAAGAAAGGACCAAAACAAACAAATCCCAGTGAACACAATGTTTACGCTATCAAAAGAAACTACTGCAGGACAACCTTTTCCAAGATGAACTTGTTTACTAGCAAAAAAAGTTTTCTGATCCATTTACCTGGCTCTTCGCTGCATTCCCGATGGCTCGGGTCTTGGATCCTAAAGATATACATGCTCTAAG
>VXBS01001140.1:0-11118 GCA_013400255.1 Sitta europaea | reverse complement strand
AAAAAAAAAAATTAAAATTCAGCTTTAGAAGAAAACGTGGTTAAATATTCTTGTGGTACTTTAGAAGACCCACAAAAATTCAAGCAGCAGAACATGGATGTGTTAAATAACAGCATTACTGCACGAAGCACCATAACCTGAAGTGGAATTCTAGTTATTTTGTTCTTTGTAAATTAGTTTAGAAACAGCAAGCAACTCTTGTCATTCTGACTAAATTTAAGCAATTCTGTGAAAGCTTAAATGTTCGACAGATCTTATCATGAATGAAAGGCACTGATAGTTACTTCTGGGTCACAGGTTAAAACCTTCGAAGCCTGTGAGATTTAATTCAAACCCCAGAACTCTACCGGTCAGGTTCTCTTGACTCAACAACCCCTTGAGTCTGACAGGGTCACATTCACACTCCAAGAGCCCTTAGAAAAAGTCTTAAGACAACAATTAAAAAACCCACAAACCACGGGAGATGAACGAGCTGTTAAATGCTTCCACAGCTGAGGACTACCAGGTACATGCAGCAAACAGGCAGAAGGGGAGAGACCTGGGGACAGCTCCCAGGGCTTGGGAAGCTCTATTGTAATCCACGGCTCCCTGCAGCTTCTTGGCTGAACAACCCTCTGGATCAGCAAGGGCTGCCTCAGGCCCCAGCCACCATCTGGCCCCGCAGGATTCCCTTTGGAAATGTTCTTCTCTATTCTGGAAGTTACTAACACCACATCTTTACATCACAGACCTGAAACACAACTCTTCCCCAAAAGGCACCCGATCTGGCTACGACCATTCAGGAGTAACAGAGAAGCCCAGATTTCATACAGCTCAAATGTAATTGTTTAATGAATGCATAAAGGTCACTCGAGCAGACTGCTTCCTCTCCATCACGGAGGGCACTGCAATTTGATAGCATTTTCTAGCAACCTCGTCTCTGTGACATCCAAAACCTTCTCCAGATTTAAGTGCTGCAAACACACGAGGCATTACCCTACATTTTCATATCCACAGTAGAGCTTTTGCAAGCAACTTTTACAATTTTTTACATCACAAAGCTACAGTTCCCAATTACTCCTCGTGATAATTAGGGGAAGTCAGATAAACGAGCACTTTCCACAGCAAGCAAATGATTTACGAACTAATGCTATTGCATCACAGCTTCTCAGTGCAGGAATCTGCCTCTGCTCACAGACAGCACTACTTGCACATCACCCCATGCAGAGCGTGAGGCACCAGCTCAGAGCCACCACAGCTCCTGCCGTGGGTTATTTCAATTACTCACTTCCAGCACAGGGGGAATGGATGGTTTCCCCCCCCTGCTGCTGAGAAGCAGAGACGTCCAAAAAAAACCAAAAAACAAACAAACCGCCCTCCTTGGCTTCAAAAATTCAGTCGTTTCCAAGATTCCTTATTACATCATCTTAATTACAGCACGTGATCACATTAATCACACCTGTTGTGCAGTAAGTTATGAGCTATCAACAACTGTCTTGTTTTTCCACAAAACCGCAGTGGTGAGGCAGAGCACCTGAAAGGGCCATCTGCCATGAGTTTAAAGTGCCAGAAGCACTGGAAATGTGTTAAACAGATCGCTGAGGTTCCCAGCTCAGGAAAAGTCAAGTGTCAGTTAAGTTTCAAAGAGACACAGGAAATGTCCAAGTTCTACTGAAATGCACGGCTTTCTGGCAGAATCTTTTTCTCCTCTTTGTAAAGTATTTATGCTAAAGCTTCCAGGATGATACCTGGTTGTGCTAACACTGACGATCCCAAGCACTGGATTACAGAATGTAATTAACTAATAGGTAACTCAAGTACCTGCATGATGTGAGCACCTCTACAGGAACATTCAAATAAATTCATTTACTGTGTTACTATGTGCAATAAGGAAAGTTCTGACTGGAGAATTACATCTGTCTACATTACTCAAATACCACCAGAAGATTTAGCTACCATGAGAAACTTACATAATAGTAACGGACCTGTTACATTTCTATTTACCCTTGTTTGAGTTCTCTCAAGACAATAACATTAGAAAAAATATTACTCAAGGTCTCCTGCGTTACTACATTTTGAGACAGAAAAGGTCAATGAAAAGATCACTGAAAGTGTGATAAGTACTGTCTTTTAAGTGTGTGTGCTGTAATTGCTAACTTGGACCTCTTTCATAATCACTTTGCAAGTATCTTGAAAGTACAGTTAATCAGACACTAGTGTGAAAAATATCAAACGCAAGTAAGCCGACCTGCAAAGAACACACTCTAAAACCAGCTAAAAATTAGAAGTGCTCTTCATCACAAGGGGGAAGGAAACTGCAGCTGCCTGAGGACTCTCTGGGCAACAATATCATGGGATACTTTGCATTTGAAAGGCCAGAGAATTTCAGTTCTCCCTGCATTATCTAGTGCACAAGGATAATTGCTCCCTGAGAGTTAATATGAGAAGCACATTTTTCTAAACAGTAAAAAGAATTTTCAAGAGTATTCCCATTAAAACAGACGGCGCGCCTTTCGGCAATCAACTTCTTTGTACTTTTAAAAAATCAACTTTTTAGAAAGCAAACCTACGCTTCTCCGAGACCAGGGCAGCAGTGCTGAAGTTACTACAGTCTCGCACAGCAGAAACAGCTTTCTCTGTTGGCTACGAGTCCCTTTGTAAAACGAGAAGCACCATCCAACCCCCGACTTTTATGAGTATTACACGAATTCCTGAATCCTCCTTCAAAATTATGCACAGATGGAGCTCTAAAAATCCTAGACGTATCCCATAGAAACAGAGGAGGAAAATCTCCACCTACTCTTGCGTCTCCCATCATCACGGACGTTGCCCAGTGTCCCCCCCCTCCCTTCCTCGCCAGACCTCGGTATTCCAGGGCCAGCAGATGCGGTGCAAGTAGGAACAGGTTTAAAGAAAGGGAACTCATCGCGCCGCTTCCCCGCTGAATCAACCTCCTCCTCCTCCTCGCCAGTCTCGCCACCACTCATGTAACTGTTAATGGAAACGCTCCCAGCCCTGGCAGCTGTTCCAGACTTGAGGAAACACATGCACTCCGCGGGGATCTCTGGCTACCCGAAAGCAGAGCGTGGCGAGGACGGAAACACCCCGAGCCCGCGGAGCCGCGCGGCTCCTCCGGCAGCACAGCGCGGGATTTCAAGGACACGTCGGCAGCGCCAGGAGCCGGGACGCGCACCCGGGCACACCAGAGCTTCCCAGCACACGCGTTCCCGTGGGCAAGGGGCACTCTGCCGGCTCCCGGCCCNTCAGCGCTGCGGAGGGCCCGCCCCGCCCGCCTTAAAGGGTCCGGGGGGAACGGCCGAACGGGCCTGGGCCAGCTGCACGGGCCGCGTTAATGAGATTATAACAATCCGGAGCAATTAGCGCAGAGCGGCGGTCGGGGCCATTAGCACGGCCGTGCCTGGAGTGAGCCGCCGCGGACCTGCCGTGAGGAGGGGGCAGCCCCCGGCTCCTGGAGCTGATGGAACCTGGAGCACCCCCCAGGGCCGAGGTACAGGGTGAGGAGCCCTGTGCTGGGAGCGCGGTCAGGCCCAGGCAGCTGTGTCCCACACAGAGGTGGGGATGGCTCCTGGGGCCAGGGGCAGCGGAGTTTGGGCCGTCCAGACCTTCATTCCGCCCATTGCCAACAGCCGTGGAAGAGCCGTCCCCGGCTGGGGCTGGGCCCTGTGTATTTCCAGAAACAGCCTCCACTGTTTCCTTTCCCTAGGGAAAAGAAAGTCATCTCGAACCCTATTGGAGTGTCCAAACCCCAAGTATCTCTGCTTACCCCACGTTTTGTGGGTATCGGGTATTCGTGGATTGGAACTCCACAAAACAAACCTACAGGCTGGAAAAGTTCTCTAAGTATTTATTTGCTTCTAAAAATGACAACAGTTTCACACAGCAATGTGACGTCTTTGTGACACAGCATGTGACACTGCACTGCACAGTTTTGTTCCACTGGAGAGATTAAAAATACGCACAAAACGACTAAACTAGTTTAACAGCCCTGTCAAGAGGCTTGATTATCTCTCCCATTTGTCACGGTTTCAACGATCTACTAAACAACCAGAATTTTCCTAATGAAAACGTGTTCTTTTCCTCTAAAACCTCCGGAGGCAAAAGAAACCACTGGTACACGGAATTATTTGTTACACAGCTACTGTATCTGCATTAACTATCTCATTTTACTTAGTAGGCTTAGGATCAGGAAGGCAAACCAGGTCCTGTCCCATCTACAGTAGCCAGGGAGGCAGATCCCCCAACTCCAATTCCTGCTCTGCACTTTCCACCCCTGTTAGAAAAACGGTGATTCAAGGTATGGCAGCACCGCTGGAGGCTGAGTCCCGGCTGAATAGAAACCTCGGGAGCAAAGAGATTAAATGCAAATGCTCCGGTGTGGTTGTGCAACCCAAGTCAGCTGGGGTGAAGCTGCACTCCTGAGCAGACTTGTGTAAATGTTCCTCATGGCCACCAGAAAGTGCCAGTGGAGTTTTTATTTGCTTTGTCAAGAGTTGGAGATGGCAGTACAAGCAGGGTAACCCAAACTCTTGGAGGCATTTCCCAAAAGTCACCTGTGTGCTTCAATGTCACGCTGATGCCCAGTCTCATGAGCAAAACTCACTCCAGCCAGATGAGCCACAGACCTGCCTGAGCACAGCCCCCCTTCTCATCATCCACTGCCACTGTAGCAGCCTAGGGACTCGGGATTGCCCCGGTTTTCCAATTCTTGGCTTGCCCAAATTTGTTTGGATTGCCCAAGCATTTCCAATTCTTGGCCTGTGGATCGCATCTGGTATTTTAGCAGCTCAAGAAAATATTTGTACAAACTCCATGAGCCAAGGGTTTCATGTCAAACTCAATGGCTGGAGTGAAATTTGCCTTGATTTCTTTGAAACTAAATATTTAAATAAAAGCGTCCTAAATGCTTCTTTTGGATCCTAAGTTATCAGTACTCCACAAGGTTTGGTCTTTCCCTCTTGAAAATTACTACTTCAGAAATAAAAGAGTCTTCTCACTTATGTATGTGCTTAGATTTATCCTCAATACTGAGAAGAATCAGGTCTTTTTAATTTTCTTTTAATTTACTGTACTAAGTGTTCTAGGTGTCTAAATGTTGGCTCTTTGTATTTTTGGGCTGTGTTTGGTTTAAAATGCTGCCAGCCAGGTAAGAGCCTTTCCAATACTGTTTTAGTATGAACAAAATGGAAACACTGAGAATTTCAAACAAGAGGAAAGTAAGTATTTTCTTGGATTCACTGATCTTTCTGTAATAAAGAACATTAAGAAACTTTTCTCGTAATGGATCACTCCAAAGGAGGGTCTTTTCACTATTAAATATTTATCTGGTGTCACACTCTGTTAGATGGTACCAATGGCTAAATTTAGAAAAGCCATGATCCTTCTTCTGATGCTTTTTTTCAACTCTGCTGGGCAAGTAGAAGGCTTAGGGGGGAACCCCCTTTTTCCTACAGCAGGCAAAGATGGGATTTTATTATCTAAATGAAAATAACCTTTTCAAAAAGTCTGTCTTGTGTTTTCCATTAATTTAGAATAAATACAGGGGACTTGAAGAAGTTACTCATGAAATTTCAGAGGCTTCCTGCTTTGAATGATCTTTAATGGATGGGCTGAAAGCCACTCAGAAATCTATTGTGGCTTTATACTTACATTTTTTTCTTACATTTTTTTGGGACTGTGTAGGTCCCAAAATGTAGTTTCCTGATCCAGATGCTATGCTTTTCTTCTGAGTAATGGTCCAGCAGGCAGGATGCTGGGGACAGCACGGCTACCACAAAACTCTGCTGGAACATGGAGCAAGCTGCAGAATCAGGTGAGGATCACTTAAACAACTCGACATTTTTGGAAATTTCAGCAAAGCTTTTGAGCTTATTTTGCAAGCCAACGTGAAAAGTAGGTAATAGAGCAAATTTAAGTCTTGGAAACATCTCCAGTATTTTAGATGAACACCCTACACTCCATCATTTCTACATTGGTTTTTCCACTCCTGGTTGTTCAGCTGTGCCAGAATTACATCATAAATAGGTCTGGGGGGGTGTTTCACATTCATATTTTTCAGTTGATTTGTGGAACAGTGTGTTCTAGCCAACTTTTCTGCTTGGACCTAATGCCTGGATCTGGCTGATATTGCACAATATGCGAGGCCAAACCCCCTGATCCTCAAGAGTGTTTAGTACAGGGGGGGAAACCCTTTTAAGTGTCCAGCCTTTGTGGCACTCTTCAGAGCTCCCCACGCATCTAGATGATTCAGTAGCAGTTGCATTTCAGGTAGGCAGTGTGGCTAGGTGACGTTTTTATAACCCCAAAGTCATTAGCATTTGGTGTCGTCCCAAAATGGCTCGTGCAAGAGGCAGATCCACACATAGAGCTGAGGTATTTGACTTAGTTACAGTCCTGCCCAAAAGTGGAGGCAGGATGGCACCTCTGCAAAGCCAGCGCAGCCACCATCAAAACTCTTCACTAGTTATTAAATTTTAGCAAACAAAGGCATTAATGTTCATTGCCTACAAGTCACGTATTATTCATGTTATTTCTTCTATTGGATGATGATTCTTATGTTAATTAGTCCTATGCTCAGCCTTTCTCATCTTTTCTGCTGGCTTTCCAGCTGTTTTTCTGTAGAAGTCACAGGACCAATTAATCATCTCAAATGCAGTAGTAAAGCGCGCGGACTACAAGCACCGTGAGCCTTCGCGCGGGGTGTGTTCCGTGTGCGCCGGCGCGGAACCGAACTACAGCTCCCACAATGCCTCGCGTATCCAGGTGTCTGCGCTTCCGTCGCCATTTAAATCGCGGCGGTAGTAGGCTGAGTCTTGGCTCGCTTTCCAGGTGAGTGGGGTTTGGGGGTGGGGAGAGAGGAGTGAATGAATGAACGAATGAATGAATGAGTGGAGAGAGGGGCGTTCTAGTTCGCGTTCCCCTGCTTCTAGTGCTGGAGTGGGACTGGGTTGGCGGAGGGAGCGCTGCCCCTTGCTGGGCGAGGGAGAGGCTTGGGGGTGTCCCTGAGGGGCGGCTCTTTCCTGACTCTCGCCCCCGTCCTCCGTAGGAGTGGGGGTTCCCTGGAGGAGGAGGGCCATTTGTGGGGAGTATTCCTACGGCTGGAGATGAGGGGAATCCCCGGGCAATGTGTGGCTGCCTTTGCCTCTTTCTAGCTATTGTAACCTTACCGGTGATTGTGTTGTGCGGAGGCCTTCCCGGGGCAGTGGCGGGGAATTGGTGCGTGGGCTGAGGGCTTCTCGTATCGCTGTGTGATGCGTGCCTAAGCCTGGCGATTTTGGGTGGAGGTTCCTCGTAGATAACAGAGACCTGAGGTCGCTGTGGACTTGGCTTTAGACTCGTCTGACCCGCGGTTTCTGGTTCTGAGCGGAGGAGGAGTGTGGGCGAAATAAATACCTCGGTAAGAATGGTCCTCTGCGCCGTTCGTCTATCTGGTACCAGGGAGGTTCCAAAGAGCTTGATATCCGCCTTCTCCTGGTCATCCTGGAGCTTCGGTAAGTTTTAGAGCTGACTTCTCTTGTCTCCTTATCTCTGCTAATAAGGAAAGGGATGAAAAATACTGCTCCTGAAAGGGTCATTTCCATCTCTTATCCATTTCTCTCTCGTAGCTGTAATGAAGCTGTGTTATTGACAGGTGGAGATGAGATTTCCTCTCCACCCCCCTCCTCCCCCGAGGTCGCATGCTGCTTTAGGTATTAGTGTTTCTGGGATATAAATAATAGGGTGATTATAAGTTCAAATGTAGTGTGAGGTTGGGATTAATCCCACAATTCTCTTTCTTTGGTTCTAAAGTTGGTTCTGTTTGTGGTTTCTGCTCCTACTCCTAAGCAAGGTCAAGTTTTCCTTTAAAAGCCAAGCGTCTCAATTTGTCAGTTCCTATTCAGATTCATTTGAATCCTTGGTATCTTCCCTTGTAGATAGACGTTAACAGAGGATTGTATGTTATATTCTAAGTGGAATAACAAGACAAAACAAAAGAAAATCTGGAAGTGTGAGGGATGGCAATATCTACTTCAAGGTGTCTGTAATATAGTTAAAATGGATTCTTAAAATAAGCTTAAAAGTCCATCCTTGCTGTTGTGCAAATAAATATTTTCTCATGGAGTATTTTCATTTTAAAATGGTCTGCTTCACACGAAACAAAGTAGTATGTTCTGAATATAAAATATAGCTTCATAGAAACAGCTAGTATAGGAGTGAAAACCAGAGACTGAAAGCTTGGGTTTAGAAGAAAAGGACAAAATTGTGTGCTTTTTGAGGGGGTTGGGCTTTTTGAGTTTTTTCTTTTGATTTTTAAACGAGATTGTGCGTTATAGCATGCAGTAGTTAACATTTACTGTAAACTCCTGTTAGATGGGCTGTCCATCTGACTGTTGTAAAGAATTTCCTTCAGCTCTGTTACTACTGCTGTATTTTTTATTTTTTTTTTAAACTAATACCCGTGGATTTGATGGATTCACTGCATGTGAAGACAGAGGCTGTGGGGTAAGAGAGGTGAGTGACAAAGTAAACCCAGCATCCAGCCTCACTTAAGTACCTCTCGTGATTACAGTGTGTTGTTGCCAGTCTGATTTTCCAAGACAGTTTACAACTGTAAGTTTCCTGTTGAACCCCCTGATCTTTGATTATGCATGTTCAAGGCTGACAACTAAGATTTGCAGAGGTGAGGCAAACTTGCCAGACTTGTATTGGCTGTGTGAGAAACTATAAGCAGGTAATGGGGGTGAGGAGTGGGATTCAGGAACAGTGGGAGATGAGTGCAAATTGGAGAAGATTGGAGGAGACCGATAGCTTGATAGGAACAGGGTAGTTTGTGTTGTCATCCACTGTAATTTCTGTTCAAATGTATGGCCACAAGGTGGCTTTATCTGCTGCTTTGTCTTCTCTTACCCATCTATCTCTCTGTAGCTGAACCTCAAGTGACCTCTGCCAAGATTGATACTCAGTTTGATAATGTTTCAGACTGACCTAGCAATGCTTTTGGTATATAAGCAAACTTTTTTCTTTTTTCTGTTCCCCTCATCTTAGCTCTGCTTTATAGCAATGAAGCTTTTGCTTTAAATTTAAGGGTCTGTCTGGGCAGAAGTGGAAGGTTGGTTGAGCAGTATATTTGACAGAGCTTTGTAAAAAGCTCTATAAAAGCAGTGGAAATTTCCAGGCTTCACAAAAAAAACCAAAGTAAAACAAATCAAGCAAAAAACTCCCAAACAAAACCCCAACCAAAGAAAAAATGAAACCTAACAAACAAAAAGTCAAAATGGAAAAAAACACCCCACCCCCAAAATCACACACACACACAAAAACCCATCAACCAAGGGACCAAAAAACACTGTTAGGGTCTGGTTTAATAAGGGCTTTGCAAGAAGAGAAATATGAAAAGGAAGCACAGATGTACTGGGTGTCAGCCTGAGAAATTTTCCACCGTTTCCTCTAATAATATGCAGGCATGCTTTTATTGCTGGAATTTCAGTTAGGAATCCTTTTCTGACTTCAAGCTATTTGGTGAGCAAGTGCTTGCTGAAAAATCAAGAAATAGTTCTCATCTGCAAGACAGTGCATGAACTGCTCTCCTGCTGGGTATCGACTGCCGATTGTGTTCCTTTGGTTTCTTATTTGACCATGTGTTAAGTGTTCCTGTTTCTAGCTTTGTGACAGTGCATCCTTTCTTACTGATTCTAGACTGACATTCTAGTAAGGACTGTGTGCTGCTGAGCTAGAAATCTTAATTGTCCTCTTTGATGTGCAAAGGCAGACAGGCATTAGGAAACACCTCTTTGTTAAAAGAGTTCAACTTAAAGACTATTTAATGGTTGTTTTTGAAATTATTGTAGTTTCAGATGCAATGATGAAAATCATACTGAAGGGATCTACAGGTTCAACCTCATTTGTCTACCTTAAAGCTCTTTTCTGTGTTAGTTGCTCATATTTCCTAAAAGCTACCTGACCTTTCTCCAAGATGTAAAGGACTCTACTTGGAATGTGTCTTGTCTCTCTGTCGCTACAGATGTATGTTGTTGACTTACTCTGTTTTGGTGTAGGACTTAAAGAATCCTTCATATATTGGGTTGAGGTTTTTGTTTTCTTAAATGCCAGGAGATAAACTACTGCATTGTATAAAAAATAAGCAACATCACAACAAACCCTTGTCTTTACAGTATTAAATGAAAATATAAACCCAGAATCCTTTAAATGCATGTTAAAGCACAGTACACTTCCACAGCACTCCAGCCAAGTCAGGACCATTGTGCTTCCATTTCTGTTACCTCTCTTTGTTGGGCTACTTTTGGGTTTTTAAAAATAATTATATAAAAATTTCAGCATCTGACTTCCTGACTGCTCATAATCCTTTCTCATGTGTTAAATTACTGCTAATGAGAATGCTAATGACTAAAGTTTAAAGTAGAGCATGTTGAACTTGCCATGAACTTTAATATGTTTTCCAGCTTACGTAAGGATTGTGTTGTGAATTGCGTATTCTTTAATTGGTTGCTCGCTGATTAAAAGTACTGAAATTACTGCCACTGCTTTGTATGCCTTTTGGGATATCTTACATAAATTTGTGGTCTTACCAATTTGATGCAAAGTTAAAGCTTGAGATGGGATTTCTAAGTCTTAGTGGGATGTTTTCTTTTCGTTGGGACCCTGGCAGAGAGAGAGAAGCAGCAAGTGGAGTTGGAAAAGTATTGACCTCTGTGTATCAAGAAGCTGGATGAGGCCATGAAAGTGGACCTTTGGCCTCGTTGGGAGCTCTGTGGTCAAAGGCACCTGCCTGGGTTGCTCCCTGAGCCCTGGCCAGGCTTTGGGAGGAACCCAGGAGGAGCTGAGCCCAGCTGTTGCTGCCCTGGCAGTGGTGTGAGCCTGTTTGTGGCCCCCTGTCCAAGCTGGGCCCTGTCCCAGCACGGTGGGAAGCCTCTTTGCCTGCGGGTGGACGCACCTGTAGGAGTTCCCAGTTCTGGGAGGGGCTCTCTGGTGCTGGGCTGGGACAGGGACCCCCAGCTGTGGCTCTGGAGGGTGGGGAGGTGTTAGGGTGTAGGTGGTGCTGTGTCTCAATCAATCCCTGTAGGCAGTTGGCCAAACCCAGGCACCCATGAAAGTTGTTCACTCACTCTCTTCTGCTTTGAGGGG
>VXBS01001139.1:1268667-1311699 GCA_013400255.1 Sitta europaea | reverse complement strand
AGGAGGGAGACCGGGGGAGCGCGGGGAAGAGGGAGAGTGGGTGGATGGGCAGATTGATGGGCAGGCAGGAGCCTTCCAGCTGCATAACAGCATCCCTGGCCTCGCGTTTCTGTGGGAGCGCCGGCCGGCCCCTTCGCCAGTGTTGTCTTGTCTGTATTAGACGGGCCCTGACGGCTCTCTGCCCTTCCTGGCTTTTCCCACAGAAAGACTAAGAATATGAGCCTCTACAATTTGGACCGGTTCCGTTTCGAGAGGAAGGGGAAGGGCTCGGAGCAGGAGTCGCCGACCCCGCTGGCGGCCTGCGCCGAGGCACCTGACGCTGCTGCCGCGGTCGGTGCCGCTGGAGGGGATGAGGAGGAAGGTACGGATGACAACAGGCCAGACACTCCGGCTTCGGACGTGGCAGAGCGGACTGGTGAGTTAGGTGTTTTGCATGCGGCATAAGGGCAGTGTAGGTACTTAATTTCTAGAGATAAAGTAACTGTCTTTTATTTTCATGGTTTTCGGTTTTGCCCCCTTTGCTTGTTTTACAAATGTGTTTTTCTGTGCACACATTTGACAACAATTGCCACAAAATATCCTCGTTTGTAGCTCCGTATGCTCTAATAGAACTTCTCCGTTCTCCAGTTCTCCAGGCAAGTTGGTAATCTTCTTAAATATCTTGGGTTTTTCAATCAATTTAATAAGCGTCAGATTAAATGTTGAAAATGTGTTGTGTTTTCCTATTTATAAATTTTATTTACTCATAGTACACTAACATTTTTGGGTTTTCAAGGAAGAAATGGCTTTTATTTGTCTGATAGATGCAACACCATAGACTTAGCTTTTTGAGTAGAGTCCTTGGCTGATGCATTGTGGAGCATCACAGATGGAATTAAAGAGAAAGAAAACAGTTTCTTTTCACTTGGGCCTGGTTTTGTAAAGAGCTGAGAGACCTGCTACTGATTCTCAGTTGCTGACTTTGTTGATGGCTTTGTTTGTCCTCTTTTGGGGCAGAGCTTGGGGTTTTCATGGAAATGTCAAAAACTTGATTGTGTTGGTTTCCTCTGGCTGAGACAGTAGGGATGTGCTGTTCCACTTTGGATTTGTTGGTTAATACTACTGACTGAAATTGCTGTCATCTGTGTAATCACATTCCCCTGTAGGCTTTTCCTGTTACTGAGGGAGTAAGATTTGAAGAACAGACAGTATCTCCTGCTGATTATTTGGTACTTCTCAGACATGCCATATAACTTATGGTATAGCTGTCGAGTTACAGGTGTTATTGGAGAGATCACAGACTTTGACAATGCATTTATTCAGAAATGAAACGTCTGCTGATATTGTTTAGCTACACTTTTTGCATGTGACTTTCTCTTGGTGCAAAGTAGTTTTTCACAATACCTTATCTTTGTAATAACGGAGAATCTTTCCTGCACAAGGAGGAATTCCTCTTTTAAAGGTGAGCCAAGTCAGATTTGCAGGAGGTGGATATTTACTCTTCCCTACACTTTCATTTAGAGCAGGTTGACTGTTTTCAGTTGATTGGAGTGCTCTTGTGTTTACGTTAGTAAATATTAAGCAGTGTTCTGTGTTAAAAGTAAAATATATAAAACATGTACGTTGCCAGTCTGGAACTGAGTAACCTGTCCACTTGTGAAGAACGTTTTTATTACAGGGAGAACTTTACAGAAGAAGCAAGCAGCTGTTAATTCTGGCTTCTGCTCATGTGGCTTTGTAATACTTGTATGGAAAAATGGGCCCTCTGAAGAAGTGCACTTTGGAACAGGTGTTGCCTTCCTGTTTGTGGTAAATCATTGTCTTATGCTATGGAGGAGTTAGTGAGTGCAGGGGCCCTTCTTGAACTGTGAACGTAGTTGTGCAGCAGTGGATAGTACTGCTTGTTTGTGGCTTTTTGGTTTGGGGATTTACTTTGTTTTAATATTTTATTTCTTCCTTTTGTCTGCCTGTGGGCTTTGTCAGTGTAAGCGCATAGCTAGACTGTAACTGCAACATATTTTAGGGCTTATTTTTCAAAATGCTGGTTTCCCTTGACTTAAATTCTGCAGGGGTAGGACTGTGGAAAAGGGATATAATACCCAATTTGAAGGTATGAGTTTAGATACAAGATAATAAAAAGAAAGGTGAAGGTTAGCCCAGAAGAGATGTTCTTCAAATAGTTGAATTAAATAGTTGTGAGGAAAACTAGTGGGAGATGGTGGTAGCTAACAGTGAAACAGGGTAGAGTGCAAGAACAGGCAAAACTACAGCAGGTGTCCAACTAAAATAAGCATCCATGGGCACAGATGCTTGTTTAAAACTGGGGCACTAATTAACATTTAAAACCGAGATGTAATTAGTAATGCTCTGCATATACATAATGCTTCATCTTTCACAGATACTGAGTGTTTAGAAAAGATCGAGTGGTTTAGTGACTTTTTCTCACACTTATTTGCACATCAATGTTATGTAACCTATTTAAAGAATTAATAACCTTTTAAGAAATCAAATCACATATTCTGCATCTACAGAAGTTAATAAAAAGTAAGATACTCAGGTTTTTTCTGCATGATATGAGGCACTTAAATGTAATAGAGAAGACTAGGTTTGATTAGCAGATGCCTGTCCTTCTTGTTTCCTAATTTGTGTCAGGAAGACTGAATTTTTCTTGGTTTGGGTTGAATAAAACAGCTTTTTTTGTTGTTGTTGCTGAATGGTAATGGAGAAGGCCCAAAGATGAGTTGATGGCACTGTGGGCTCTCTGCTGTGAACTGCACCAAGTCAGACTATGGAGTTCTGTACAAGAAGCAGTTTACACCAAGTTCACCAAAAATATCTTGTCCTAATGCTCAGTGAATCATGAGCTTAAAACAATTACTCAGATTTCTTCTGAAGACAGACAAAGTGATTAACAAAATACTGGTGCAAGAAACTGGGGAAAGGAGATGCATCTTTGTATCATTTATACAAACAAAATTGCTATTAAATAGCTAGAAGCTTGGGGGTTTTTTTCCTATTTCCTTTGGTATGGTGCAACCACAGCATGTATCTTAAAAGAATTTAAAAGTCTGATTTTTTCCTTCAGGAGCACAAGTAGTTGATTACAATTTCCGAGAGATTTCTTCAGATTTCTGTTTTATCAAGTGCCCTGAAATATGCATCTAACAAAGTACAGGACTGTCTAAATGTTATCCATCTTCAAATATATAGTCAGATGTTGTCTATTATATCATGAACTACCATTATCTTTTTAGCTATTTTTTTTGATTTTGTTTTCCCAGAACAAACTAATGTTGGTAAATTGTTCTGTACTCCATTTATGTCTGTGGATCATGCTTCTTGTTCCTTTGTGTTGAGCCTGCATCCCTTATTCTTTAATAAGCAGTTTGTGGTGTGATGGCCACAAGAATTGGTCATCTTTGTGCACTTGTCTGTATTCAAAACTACAGAACCTGCAATGACTTTGCAGCCAGGTCGTAGGGAATAATTCTGAACTGCATTTATTGAGGGATAGAAATAAACTCTGGGGACAGTTTTCAAATTATATATGGTATATATCTCTAAAGAGAGTTAGAAAAAAATACACTGGAGTGGCTTACTACAGTTTTTCATGCAGATTAATATTATTTACTGAATAGTTTTGTATCTCTTAATCTGTTAAGGAAACAGTGAAGCATCTTGATTTTCATTTAGATGTTTTAAATTATGTAAATAGCTAGGTTTACTAAGATAATGAGATTATTCTACACAATTGTAGAAATGGAGCAGAACTCTACCAGAACTGCACAAATTAAGAGTAATTGCCAGTGTGAATTTCAAAATGAGGCTTGTATTGAGGTCTCAGAAAGCATGCTTACAAAGCTTCCAAAAAGAATTGAAATAAAAGTCGTAAAAAAAATCAAGCTGCAATATATAACCCTGTTTTTGATGGCTGACTTTGTTGATATACTCTCTGTACTGTTTAAGTATGTATCCTAAATGACTACACTTTGAGATTTTAGTGCTCCGTGCTCACTTGCTCTTTTTTGTTTTGTTGTCAGTTTCTTTACAATCTGAGGAAGTCCTGTCTTTTGCTTATGTCTCAGTTCATAGAGTTTAATTCTACTTAGGGTATTTCTGGAAAAAAGTGATGACTGCAGTATACAGTGAAGTTTTTAAGGGTTCATGGGAAGATATGTTGAAGTAATCATAATTTTAAAAGGGCTGCTTTAAGAAGCACCTTAGAGTAATAATTTAGGATTATTGTAGCCAATGGAAGACTTTCCTTTGGAAAGGGAATACTTATTACCTTGTAGACTCGCCAGCGGGTGCTTGATGCTGCTTTCCAAAACTAGGTTTGACAATGCTTGTTGGACAATGATAGTAAATGTGGTAAGCCTCTTAAGTATTGCCTCAGTTTTTGCTTTGGTTTTACCTTTGTTTTCACTGTGGTGAGAAGAAGCTGGCTTTCTCACAGTGTGGTGTATGACTTATGTAGGAGGTTGTGTTTAGAATTACAGGGCAGTGTATTCTCTTTTTATGATAGCAAAAGTTGGTTGTCGTTGAGCTTTGCTGTTTTGATGTTAACATGTGCATGTGGGGATACTTATGAGCGTTCCTGTTCTGGCCTCAGAGTCGAATACTGGTCTTGTGAATGCAGGCATTCCATAACAGTTCTTTTAAATTGCCTGTAATCAGAAAATTCTGCCTCCCACAATTACATGTGGCAGTAACTTTAATCTGTTACTACCTCTACAAGGTTACAGTTTACTCTAAATATGAGGACTATTTATTACATGTGTGATTTCTGCTTCCCCCCCACTTAGTAGGGGACTCTGTTCAGTGGAATAGGCGGAGGAAGGAGAGAAGACTGGACTTTTTTTTCAGAGGGAGAATGCTTTTTATTTTTCCAGGTAACTCAGCATTTTATAGGTATGGGAATTAGGAGCTGTCATGAAGACTGGACAGTAATTACTAAATAAAGATAAAATGAGAAATCACTAAGTGAAACAGTAAATATTCTTTATTTATAAACCTTGTCTAAGGTTTGTACTGTAAAGAAGAAAATTGCTTTTAAGACTATTGTATTTTTGTAAAATTTCCTCATGTTTTGTTTTAAAATTCAGTAAGGGTGCCTCTTGGCAAACTCGTCATGAGTGCCTGTCATTTCCATGTCAGCCTGCTTGCAAGGGGAATATGTTTGAAATTTAGTCTAACCTACAAGGCAAAGATCCATCAAAACTGCTTTGATCTGTTCTGTTCATTCAGTATAGATGTGAAATTCTCCTGTTTCGTACAGCCCTGTTTTGCTATTGCATCACATTTTGCAATGTGTTTTGTATTTCTGTGCTATTGTGATAGCCCTTGCCCTGATAACCCAACTTCATAATATTCCCAAAAGTCTCTTTGCTTCTCTCCTGTATTCATTTAAAAACTTCATCAGTTTTCAGATGAAGCAGCTGCATCAAGGGCAGCACATCTCCTTCCTAAAATGTACAGATAGAAGAAGGAAGCTTCCACCACCACCATGTTGGTCTCAGATACAGGGAGGTCTGTCTTGGAACAGTGTACTACTGCTTCAGAACTAATAATTTTTAGGTATTCTTAAATTTGCATGTCTATGGGCTTTTCAAAATAAGATTCATTTGCAGAGTGAGACTTTTGCCTCTTCTAAAAGTCATTACCATAATCCTATATTGTATTTTTACAATGATAGAATTTTGTATGTAGATTTTGATAACTCTACTAGAATTAGGTCTTTTATCACAGATGAAGGAATTAGGTGTCATGTAACTCCTTTCTGCATTTGACTATCAGATGAATTCATTTTGGCTTCATCTGCGTCTGCTGGCAAATCAGCTTTGCAAACTGATGTTATGCTCTGGTAATCGATTCAGTGAATTTCTGCAATAGTGAATGGAGGCAGAAGAAACTACCTTTACTTCCAGCCAAAACTGTGGTTCCAGAGTTAGCAGCACAACTGGTGCTTGGTTCACAAGCACATGAGTTTTTAAAAAGGATGAGTGTGTTGGAGGGGAGAGGATGCCTTTGAAGCTTTTTGTGTTTGGAGAATTGAAGATCTTATATGAGGACTTCCACTGACAGTAGTATGGTGATACTACTACTACAATTTGACTTTCCCAGGAGTGTGTGGCTGACTCTCCTGGATTTTTCCTGAATATATCTTTGGTCACCTTGTTGAGATATCCATTCAGTGCAGGTAGCTCAGTGTGTTGCTGCAGGTTGAGCTGTGGGTGTGGAGAGCCCCAAGAAAGAGTCAGGGAGCTGGTGACCCCTTGCAGAAAGGTCCCAGGTACCCATGGCCCAGCCAGGGGACCAGACATTCAGGAGCTGATGACTCCAGACTTTCCTGCACTTAGACTGTGAGGGTGTAAAAGCCAGGATTTTTTTGTTTGGTGTTGTTCCTCAGAGGCAGCAGCTTGAGTTGTGTTTTTGTTATTGTTTGTTGTATTGTTTTTGTTATTTTGTTATTATTTAATCATAATACCATGATTAAATGGTATTTGGGATCTGGATATCTGAGACTGCTCTGGGAAATATGGTGTGAGTGTGGGATATGCAGCTGCAAAGGGGTCTTGGCCCCAGCTCAGGTGATGCCAGAGTGGCTGCTGCATGGTTGGACAGGGAAGTTTTCTTTAACAACCTAAGTCTTAAGGCTTCAATGATTGCTCTTTTGAACTGTTATTGAAACCATTGTTAATGTTTCCTCATAAACACTGAGGTACCTGTACCTCCATCCCTTTAACCACTATTAGGCTCCATTTTAAAACTGTTTTTTTCTTTTTCTATAGTGTGCTCTGTAACATTTGGTACCATATTTTTTTAGTTTATTGGGTACCTTTCCCTTTCAAAGTGTGTGCAGTTTCCTGTGTCAGCAAATATCCTGTACTTCTAGGACTTATGTTTTTTCCTATTCATTCAGTGCTGCCAGAGCGAGTTATTTTAAATTTATTTTCCACAAGATTTCTTTCATACAGAAAATGCTCTCTGCAGCTATCATGTTCTCTGCATCAGTTTTTCTCTCTTCCTAGAGAAAAAAGAGAAATATGTCTGTTTGTTTGTGTTCTGATCAGCCTGGAAGTAGTTCAGAGGACTTTGCTTGTTGTTTATATATTTTAAAATAAGTATTTATTTTTTTATAAGTAGTTATTAACCTAAAATACATGTTCTTTTAAACTTTGTAGTATAAAAATTGTTTGTTTGATGTAAAAGGGCTGAAAATCCTTTGCCAGGTAAGTTCCTGCTTTGAGGAATGCAGCTTACAGGAATTTTCTGTGCATGAGAATGTGAGTTCTGTTTAACTGGCTGTTTTTTGAAAGAAATCACTCTCTCTGATGCTCTAATATATACATGCTAGTATATGATGCTCTATATATACAAATATGTATTTGAACTCCTAAGTCATTGTCTCCTCTTTTTTCTCCTATTGAAATGGCTTGCACAGAGTGTTCCACCGTCCCAGAAACTCCTGAAGCTCAGAGGACAAGGAAAGTGTCTTACTTCAAGCGCCAGCAGGGAGTGCAGTTCCTTGATGTGTCTGACAGCGAGGATGAGGAGCCAGGAAACGTCGGTGCTGCCAAAGAAACTTGGGCTCTGAGGGGAGAGGTGGCCATAATGTATGCTTTGTCATGTCTCTGCACCTTCATGGGGTGTTCTAAGCTGAAACAATGAATTGAAAATCAGAGCCTAGGTGGGGTTCTGGTGTACTCCTTTGGGATTCAGCTGCCCCTAATTCAACTTCACTGGTTTTCCAGGGAAGAAGTATCCAGCTAAAATATTTTCTCAGAAGGAGGAGTTCTGTGATGGTGAAACATGTGATGTTTGTTCATTTATACATTTGTGCCTTTACTCTTCTGAAATCCCTTTAGTGCAATTTGAAAAGCTTTACCATAAAACACTTGCTTTACTAATTTCAAACCGTTGGAGTTGATTTTTTTTGTATATGCAACTGTATTTGACAGGGAAGCAAATAGAGCTTCAATATGAGTCCCGAGGTAAAAAGTTAAGTATGAGTTGCATGGTATGTTTCCTATGCATAGTGAAAACTATTTCTTTCATAAGTGATTCAGAAATTTATATTTTTGAATGTGCTGGGAGGGAAGAGTCGCTGTGCAGGAGTCATTTGTGTGTGCTAAAAAGGCAGCATTGAGAAAGCAGATGGGACAAGATGTAAATAGACATCTGCAACCATGTGGAACAGTTTAAAGGAAACCCTACTAGTTATATGTATGGTAATTGTGCCCTCTAGATGTTCTTGTGGTAAGCACAAGATGACTTAACCTGCTTTTTTATTAGTCTAGTTGAATTAATGGGCAGAAAATTTCATGGGAATTGCAGCCTTCACAGGTGTAGTCTCTTGTCAGGTTTTCAGTCCTACACAAAGCATGGAGTTACTAGGGGTTTACAAGAGAAGTGAAATAATGTGTTTTCCTGCTGCTGTTACCTGAAATTCTGATATAGTGTTTTATTTTTTAGTGTTTCTCCCCCAGAGTTTCAACTTAAGGCAGCAACTTGAAAAGGAGAAAAAAAAATTAGCAGTTACGAGTGAGCTCCAGCTTCTGCCTGTGATTTAAGTTGTAGACTGTGCAAGGAGACAGAGGTGGCCAGCTGGTTGCATGCATCAAATTGGCTTGTGTGCAGTGCTGTGTAAATGTAGTTACTTTGCTTTTGGGATCAATCCCGCCTGGAAGCAGTTCAAGTGGTTTTGTACCATGTGGAGCTGATGCTGATAAGGATGCAACTTGCAGAGCCACTGCTTGCAATTCCTATACGGTGTTGTGATTGCTGGCAGTGAGAAATGGACGTCAAGGCGACTCCTAGTGGGATTGATGGACACGAGGCTACAGCCTCTTGTACTCCTCAGTATTCCCATGTAGCCACCAAGCACCTCAGCGCCCCACGCTTCGTCCCAATGTGCTGACTCAGGTGCTGATTGGTGTGCACAGAACCCATGGAGCTGTCTCACAAGCTGTTCTGGTTGAGCTAGCAAAGAAATGGAGAATGTGGCAGGAGTTGGCTGGGATCTGTCCAGGCTTTAGGAGCTCTGGCTTGTGCTGAATTCTGGCTTTGCATAGAATCAGTCAATTCAGTGTCTGCATTGTGCATTTTAGTGCATGTGTTACCTAGTTTGGGTTTGTGGGGTTTCTTTTGGGTTTGTGGTGATTTTTTGGGTTTTTACTTCCTTTTTGCGGAGTATCCTAGCTTCCCTCATTCTGAACAAGGTACAGAACTGAAAGCAGAATGTTTAGAGTAGAAAACACATCTTTCCTGAAGAAAGCATGCCACAAGTTTTGCTACCAGCACCTCACTCTCTGGGCTCTGTTGGAATAAAAGCAGAATCTAACACAAGGCTTTTGGGTCAGAGTTGCTTAGCAGTTAAAGGAGTGTGTCTTTATGCTTGATAAGAATGTGGTTATACACAGAGGACAAGATTTATGATGTATGCAACTGTGGCTTTGTTGACAAGTATCTAGATGTTACTCCCTGATAGGAAAGGATAGGATAATTGCAGTGTTGCAATTTTCATTTGGATTGATTTTCTTTTTTATATGCACTTTCTAAAAGAAACCACCTTCCCTATCAAGGCAAAAAGATCAGAAATATGCCAATAGATTTTAATATGTTAGTTCATTAAGTTGTTTTTTTTTAAAGTGGAAGCAGGAAGTGTTTTGAGGCTTACAACTCAATGCTCAATGCCTTGGTGGACAAGAATAATTTGGGTTCTCTTTTGTTACTTACTTACTCTTAAGAGGCACAACCAGAGAGTCCTGGTAGCTGTGTACCTTTTGAAAAGGGAGAAAAGGATTCTTTGATGAACGGTTACCTCTGTGTATCTTTTATGTAAGTGACATGTAACAATTTTTTTTCCAGAATTCTATTGCAATCTGCCTGTTGAAACTGCTAAAGAAAGATATAGTGAGGAAAACCAGGTTTATTTTCAGTCTTTTACCTATGTTTATGTAGAGGGACCTGCCACAAGCCTTTTTGATGATGAAATCCCTATGCAATAGCAAACTCCATACAGTTCAATTAATTTTGCATTCCCAAAAGGAGATTTTTATGTATCTGTGGAAGGAAGGAGGATGGGAGACCTGTGCTTAGGTTCAGTCTTATCTGTGCTATTCAATATCCTGAAAGATACATAGGGGCTGCTTTTCTTGCAAATTAGCTCTAATAATCAGTCTTTCAGTAAATTCAGAACACTGTCTTTTTTCAGAAAGGCTCTTCCCATATTTATACATTTAACATGCTGTACAAGGAGCTTTGAATATTCTTTCTCAGTGAGCTGAGAACTAGGACAGTGTTGATACTGCACCTGGAAAGTGTTTACAAAGAACCTAAAGTCTGTTCATCTGTTGGGCAAATACACTAGCAAGGCTATTTGAGATAAACTTGGGGTATTCTGATGTAATTCATGTAGCTGAAATGATGAACTGTATTAAGGTGGTTGTTATTAAATTATCAATAACCTTTTATAGCACAGTATGAGGGTAGGTCATGGTATTTCCGTGGTCCATTTTTCCTTTCTTCTTTCCTTTTCCAAGTTGAAATTGTTTAGTGCAAAGAGGAGAATGTATTTGATACATACCTGACTTGTCCTGAGTAGGGGTATCCACAAGTTGATTCAGTGTTACTGAATGCATCTAAATGCATTTTGTGCAATCTGGGTGCGTTTAGTTTATGGTGATGTTCTGATAGAGTAAAACATTCATAAGCAAAAATGAACTTTAATTCTTTTCTTCTTCCCCCATACATTGTAGCTCTGAACCATCTGATGATGATGACCAGCTTGAAGAGGAAATAGCCCAGCAGGCTCTTGTAAATGGTGGGGAGCAGCAGCCAGCTGTGAAGGAGGATGTAGAGGAAGATACCAGAGACTCAAAGCTGCAAACAATGAAGGAATGTTTTCCCCAAAGAAGTGGCCAAGAATTATTAAAAGTAATTATGCTCAGTTCTTTGATTTATTTTGATGATTATTTTATAGGACTTCATACGCAGTTTTCCTAGATTCTGACTTCATTACAGATTAGTCTTGTGGTGAGTTAATGCTGTCTGGATGCCAGGTGCCCACTAAAGGTGATCTGTCACTCTGCTTCTCAGCTGGACAGGGAAGGGAATAGAATGAAAGACTCATGATTAAGACGTGGAGCAATTGCTCCCTAGTTACTGTTATGGGCAAAACAGTTAACTTATGAAAAAGATATAATTTATTGCCATTCAGATCAGAGTAGGGTAATGAGAAATAAACCCAAATCTTAAAACACCTTCTCCTCCACTCCTCCTCTATTTTGAGGTTTAACTGTATTTGTCATTTTTCTCTATCTCCTTGCCCCCACACCAGTGGTGCCTGGCAATGGGATATGAGGACTGCAGTCAGTTCATCAAGCCCTCCTCAGCAGGAGGATTCCTCATACCCTTCCCTTGCTCCAGAGTTGAATCTCTTTCCATGGTGTGCAGTCCTACAGGAACAAGCTGCTCCATTCAACAGGGTCACCAGTCCTGCCAGCAAACCTGCTCTAGCATGGGCCCTTCTCTCCGTGGGTCCTGTCAGGAGCCTGCATTGAGGGGGGGCCTTCCCATCTGGTCACAACATTCCTTTGGGCATTCACCTGCTCTGCTATGCTGTTTTCCATGCATGTTTTCCTCTGCTCCACCTTGGACCTCCATGGGCTGCAGGGGCACAGCTGCCTCACCATGGGCTTCACCACTGGCTGCTGGGGAATCTACTCCAGCAGCTGGAGCACCTCCGGCCCTTCCTTCACTGACCTTGTTGTCTGCAGGGTTGTTTCCTGCTGCAGGTGTGTTGTTCCTCCCTATTTCCCTACCCACCTCCTTAGTTACCTACTGATGCTGCCACTGTCCCTGATGGGCTTGGCCTTGGGCAGCAGCAGGACTGTCTTGGAGATAACTGGCACTGGCCCTCTTGGATGTGAGGGAAGCGTCTGGTGGCTTCTCACAGAAGCCACCTGTGTAGCCCCTGCCACTGTCAAACCTGGCCATGCAAACACAGTACAGCTCTTAATTGTTGTTTGTTAATAGCAAAAGGGTAAAAGTAAAATTTTAGATGAAGTACAGCTGTGAAAAATTTCCACATACATGGGAACTTGGTTATCTATAAAAATGAATATATAGACACACTTCAAATAAACACCTGTAAGTAAGTTCAACAGTGACCTCCAGTGTATGGGAAATTTTTCAAGTATTTGTTGTGATGTTTAAGCTTAATTATGGCTGTCTCAGTTGATAACTATTGGTAACTGCTGTTGTTGGAATGAGCTAACTGATGAAATGCAGAATGAGTGAAATCACTGCTATGTTACAGTAGATGAAACACTGTGCAAGCAAGCTTGCATTTATGACATTTAACATGCGAAGACTTTAGTACTTCCAGAGAGGCAAAGGGTAGGTTTGAACTTATTGTAATATGTTCTTGTTATGCTGACATATGAACTTGAGAACTCTTGGCTTTGTCCAGTGTACAATACAAATCTACAGGTGACTCCTGGCAAGTGAGATATTATAGCTCATTACCGTAAAATACCTTTAGTACAGTACACTGTTTTTAGCAAGGTTACTTTTCAATGCTTATATGTAACTAGGTTTTCACTAGCTTTAATTTGTGAAGCTAAATGCATTTAAATTAATCCGTAAAGTTTCCTGGTTGTTGAAATGGCATTGAAGAAATACAGACTTCTTACTGGTGCTCCTTGCTTGGTGTTTTGTTTCCCAGTGGATCAAGTTTTATGCTTAGGCTCCCTTTATTTTGGGAAAAACAAAAGGGTTGCAAGTAGCAATTTTTGAGTTTTTCTCCTGAACATTGTAATTAAAATTTGTTGTATATGTCCAGAATGCATCTTTTTCAGTTTTTGACTGCATAGAATTTTTTTGATTCAAAGACTGATAAAAGTTCATTGTAGCTTGGTGTCTTGCTGGAAATGCTATGTGGTGTGTCTAACTGGTGTTTTGTGACTTAGCTACTGAGCAGCATGTGAGGCTGATTATGTTTGTTTTCAGGAGAGTGCAAGATAGCTCCTGTATCAGCAGAACTTTGTAGAAAATGGAGGCTGTGAAGATTTTTTTCTGCAGTTACATAGCTGCAACATTTTTGAAGGAAAACAGAGGATCTGTTGTTCCTTCATGAAGGATCTGGAGTAGGCTGTCCTGACAAACTTGACACAACTGATGAAGGCTATTAAGGAAAAAAATAATGAGCCTTTTGAAAGGGAAATTGTACCAAAATTTGCTACCATTGTAGCAAAATTGCGAGATGCTCTTTCCAAATGTGGGCTGATACTTGGGAATCAGGGTTCCTCATAGCTTCATTTTCTGTGGGTTTTTTTTTCATATTTGTAATATTTAGGCCATTTGCTTTTGTTGCTGTTACCTCACTTGCAGAAAACCTAAAAGTCTCAACATGCAGTTTGTAAAACACATCTGTGTTGAGATTACATGTGGATGGAGAAACAGTCTAGGACTGCAAGGATATATTGACAAACCTTGAGGCACATTATGCATTTCATGCATGTACTTAAGGGAAATGGACCAGTGCATCACAACAGTATTCAGACACATTATGAGTTAATATATTAAGGGGCTTTATTATCTCCATTGTGATAATAGCATTGAATAGTCTTTGAAAAAAAGCTTCTAAGTAAATCTGCAGGGGATGTTTGTGAAGTAGGGAAGAAAGTGAAATCGTATGCAAAATGTTTCCATTATGTGTTTTTTAAAGTGTTTCCAAATACAGCATAGGTGATATGTCCAGCTAATTTGATTCCTCTTGGTTTTGCTCTTGGATATTATAGTACATGTATAGTTGGGGTTTTTTAAAAGTGTTTTTCAGTCACAGCGTTGTCTTCCTCTCTTCAACTGGATTAAATTTCTCCACTTAACAGTTCCCTTTTTTTTTTTGTTTTGCAGCTGATAGAATCAGCATGCACAGTGAATGAAGCAGTAGCTGCTGATTTGAAGCTCAGTGACAAAGGTATGCGTAACAAAAAAAACCCACAAAACAAAAACAAAACCCAAACTTTAGAAACTGTAGCTAATTCAGTGGAATTGGTTGGAAGGTATTTAAAAAGTGGTAAAGTTTCTGCTAAATGTTACAGTATGGTTTATTTATTGTAATAACACAAAACTGAACTTACAGGCAGCACAGAGAGAAAGATGGAAAGAGGATGTAGACCAAAATCTGTAAATAAAACCAGAAAGGGGAATTTGCTCTGTGAAGCTCAGGTTTGCTTTGCTTGAGGGTTCTTAAGTAATTCTGTTCTTGCTGGTTCCTTCTTTGTCCAGAACTTGAGGCAAATACTTAGGGGTTAGTAGAGGTAATTCTAAATGTTCTAGGTGAGCAGTCTGGTAGTATAGAAAAAATATACTGGGTCTGTATTCATTAATAAATAGATATTGTTTGTAGCAAGGCCCATCACAGTGTTTTGTGCAGGTTGTTTACAAGACCTGCTTGTAATTCTGAATAACAACCATTAGTCTTAGACAGATCTCCCTGGTTCTCTAGCAAAACATCTCCCAAACCATGCTTTTGAACCTTCAGAGCTTATTTAGGGGTGTCTGTTTTGCACCTCAGTTTGTGCAGTCTCATACTGTTACCAAAACAAAGAAACAAAGCAAAACTAAAAACCTGACACATTTTATGGGAGTGTGCTATAAGTGTTTGATGTGTAAAAGAGTCATAATTCTTGGGCTTCAGATTTGTTTCTTGACATCACCCAAGTCTAGGGTAAAGTTTTGTCTTGTATTTTTGATTTGTTGGAGTTGGTGAGGGAGGAGTGGAATGCTGATGTTATAGAAAGCAGATCAACCATCTGTTTACAGTTCAGTTGTCAAAGGTTTTCCTGAGGAATCTTCATGGAAATGATTAAAAAAGCTATTTATGCTCACTCTTGATTATTGAGTTGTTCTGAGTACTTCCTACATCTTTTCATGCAGGGTCCTGTGGATTTTGAGCAATATGTCTAGGAGGAAGTGTATGCTGAGGGAGAAATGTTTTACTGATGTTTTTAAAGTACAAAATTTTTTGCTTATTTAGTTCCCCCTGTTGTACTTACTGTATTTTCATTTTCTTCATATAAAAGTGCAAATATTTTTAACAATATCCAAGAAGCTTTAAGAACATTCAGGCTAATTTAAGTGAAGGGATGATTTTGTGTTTTGTGTTGTTTGATGGGTTTTTTTTAACCAACCAAACCATTTTGAGTTTATCACTGTGTTCATGGTCAAATTCTATAGATGGAAATTCTGCTGGCAGTAGGAAACAAGGCTGGCATGTTTTGAGAAGTATGCTGAGTGCTGCTTTTCCTAGAAGACTAATTACTTTTCAAAGGTTTTGATAAATATTAATCCAATATAAGCTACTATAACTTTGTTGCAGTTTTATCTAAATTATTTTGATTTCTGGTATGTAGGCCCTGCCTTTTGGCCGTTTTTGTGTTGATTTAAGAATGTTGTTTCACATCCTTTTAATATGATCCACAGAAAAAACTTCTTGGCAGCAAAATTCTCACTAATCATAGCTGTTGTATAAAATACTTACTTAGGAGAAAACATGCCTGACAGTGGTATAAATCACCTCATTTTGGACACATTTTTTAAAAATGGAGACATTACCGAACATCTGCTTTAACTGTGTCAGTTTCAGATATACTTGTGAAATGTTGACTGTGTGAGAGGTCAAGGCAAGTTACAATTTTGCTAAGCAAAGGTTTGTGAAAGAAGTGTGAACACAGTATCCTTGAATTTTTCTGTCCTTTCAAAATGACAAAAAGCTTGTGTTTATAGCTTGAATTCAATAGTTGTATAGAGCTAAAACAATAAACAGTGCAGATTTTTTAAAGGTATGAAGATTAGATGTGACACATTGAAAATT
This sequence comes from Sitta europaea, assembly GCA_013400255.1. Lineage (NCBI taxonomy): Eukaryota > Metazoa > Chordata > Aves > Passeriformes > Sittidae > Sitta > Sitta europaea. Next base: position 1,295,837 of record VXBS01001139.1, on the reverse strand, counting down.
TGTCTAAGATGTGAAGTTGTACTAATACCTGTGGCTTGTTATTTGTTTCTGATGTTGTTTTCTATACAGCTTGAAAACCACAAAAGTGGTGGGTGTGCTTCTGAGTTGAAGCCTCATGTAAATCTGTCAGGTATTCACTGCTTTTTCAGCAGTCAGAAATTACTGTTTTCTTTTATCATGATGAGGGAAGTCACAGTAATAAAAGGATTTTTTTTTTGTTAGAGGTAGTAGCAAGTAACAGGAAATAATTACAGATGCTCCTCTGAAGTCATTGCTCATTAGTTATAAAATTTATGGGGAGAACAAGGATTCCTCTGGAAGGCCTGTTGTGCCCTGCCTGCACTATAAGGATGATTCTATCTAACAGTAAGAGTTTCTTTATCCCTTCAGCTGTGTGCTCCCTTAGGACAGGAAGGAAAAATTAAGCGTACTTGGCAATGTAGATGTCTTCAGAAAGTTGGAATTTCTTTTGTCATTTGCAAATGTGGTGGGTTTCCAAAGACCACAGGTTGATTTTTAAATGATTCTGTGTCTGTAGGTTCCTGAGACTATGGCTTTCCAGATCCTTTGTTTCAGTTCAATTGCCTGTAAAATTGCTCATGATGGGGCTTCTTCAAAGGTTATTGAGTGCTCAGCCCATGACCTAAAAGCAGGAAAATCTTTGAAATACTCTTATATCCAGCCCACGTATTTTTTTAGGACAAGGAGGTTTGCAGAGTCACTGTTCACATTCAGGATTATCTATCCTGAATACAATCTTCATTGAGCTGAAGAAATAATAGCATGAGACGTCCAGTGACTTAGAGTGCTTGACCCAGCAGAAGCCTGACAGCCCCAGTTTGGATATCAAGACAACTACACATTTCTCAGTCTTAAACTAGTAGCAGGCATTTTCCTGGCAATATTGTTTAAATTAGGTCTTGGGCAGAAAGGTCAAGATCTGAATGGTGAAGGAGAGCCTCCACTGGCACGTTTTTGAACTGTGCCTCTTATATTTACTGTGGCCTTCCAGTACAAGAAAGATGGAGAGGGACTATTTGCAAGAGCATGTAGTGACGGAAAAAGGGGGAATGGCTTCAAATTTAGAGGGAAGGTTTAGATTAGAAATCAGGAAGCATTTCTTTATTGGGAGGGTGGGGAGGCACTGGACCAGGCTGCCCAGAGAAGTTGTGGATGCCCCATCTTTGGAAGTGTTCAAGGCCAGGTTGGATGGGGCTCTGAGCAACCTGATTTAGGGGATAGTGCCTATGACTACAGCAGGGGTTTGAAACTAAGTGATTTCTAATGTCCCTTCTAACCCAAACAATTCTATGATTCTATGATGTTTCTACCCAAATATATATAAATACATAGGCTTTGAAAAAAACTTAACCATGTTTTCTTGGTATCTCTTGCTAGATCCTTAATTTAGAGAAGAGTTGCTAGTACTTTACTTTTCTTTGGAATGTTTTAATAATTCATTTTTCAATATTTATATGCCCCTTCTCTGATGTCAGAGTGAATGACTATAGTAGAAAATTTATTTAGAAGTATTTCCACACAAAGCGTCTTCTTGTACAAAGATTTGGCTACTTAAGGTTCCAGCGTTAAAACTTTTGATCATCCTGACAGTCTTCTGTGTGCGAAAGGAAATCTGCTTTTTGTGGGTGTGCTTATTCACTGGTCTCCCAGGGTAGGCTGTGAGGGGAGATTGGCCAGAGAAGCTGGTATCAAACATTAAAGCTCTGCAGGCACTTACTGTTACAGAGAAGATTTAACTTCCAGTACTAGTTCAGATCGTGGACTAGGATTTTTTACAATAGTTTGTTCTGATAGTGCTGCTTCACACCAAGCTGGTGAGCAGAAATACTGGTAATGTCTTCTTGCCTTCATGAGCCATGCACAGCAGCAGTCTGGAGGTGCACCTGGCTGGGCAGGCCTTAATGCTGAGATGATAATCTCTTGATAATCACCAGGGCCCAAAGATAGTCAGGAAGTTATGGCTCATGGGGACTATTTGTAAGTGATAAGGTTATCACAGACTTAATATGCATAGTTTTCTTTGAAACGTCTGGATTTAGTACTGAAAAGCATTTGGTAACTGCTACAGCATGCAGCTGAGCCAGAAATCAGTCATCAGCACTTCCAGATTGGCAGTGATGCACATATTCCAGCACACAGATGGGCTTCAGCCTGGAAGAAATACTGGCTTGAATAAAACCAGAGACACATACACCTTTATGCAACTTGGGTGTAATAACATGTGGCAATTAGAAAAAAATAATAATAAAATGCTATTTCAGTTGTTATATATGAGAGGTAATTACTTGATTAATTGTTAGACTGCTGAAGATAGCTTAGAGGTAAATAAACATGTACCTTCAGGCAGCTGCTTTGCTTATGGAGACTGGTAAACATTGTGCAATTAACAAATAGCTACTACATTGTTGTAGTAATTAAAATATCCATAAAAAAATATGTTTTGGGCTGAACTTAATGAAAGAAACAATTCTTCTTTTCTATCTCTATTATTTTTGAAGCTGCTTCTGGTAAAAGGAAACGAAGAGGTTCTCCCACAAATTGCAAACCCAAAAATGAACGAGTTGCAAAAAAGTCAAAAGCTAGTTATGTAAGTACTGTGCTTTTCTCCTTGTGCATTGTAAAATAAATGGAACTACCTGATCAAGTCAGACAGTGGTGTGTTTTATCAGAAAATTAAGTCAAATCAGATCTTGCCATTTGGACGAGTTTTTTGTATTTTTTTTTTTTATTGTTGACATTCTGAATGGAATTACCTGCTTTGTTCTTTGGTGTTTGTGGATTTGTATCACACCAGCCAGTTCACTTCTTTGGTGGAAGTAGTTGATGGCAGGTAGCAGTGTCTGAGGCTCTGAGTACCATTCAGTTTTTGTGAACATCAGTGAGAATTGCAGGCTCTGGATCACTTTTCCTCCTCAGGTCATTCCTTGTATTTCCTCAAGCACATGAAGTTAACATCTTTTGCTATATCTACTGCTATTCTTTGTTATCGATGTTGCTTATATATTTGAAACTATGACTTAGGGAAATCTTTAAAAATAATGAATCGGTTACATTTAAAGGAATGACTACTTTGACCTCTGCTAATAAATGGGAACTACGTCTTGATCATGGTGCATTCAGGATGGTATTTGGCAGATTTGCACAGTTTGATAGTGCAAATGTCATGAGGCCATCTCCCAGGCATCCCAGTAGATATCCTTGAAAACCACTTATGTAGAGAAAGGGAATTCCACATAAATACTGGAGGCTGGATGAAGGAGGGTGACTGTTTTGAAATTATTGTCCTCAGACAGAACCAAATAAAGGAAACACAGTTTTCTATTAAAGCAAAAATATTACAACTCATTTGTAATTCCTTCTTCCTGAAAGAGAGATGTGAACTGGGTTTGTTCCTCCTCACCAAACTCCTGGGTATGAAAGGAGGCTTTAGTTAATTATTAACCATCCAGCCTAGCAAACAATGCTCCACTGGACCTGGTTTTATACATCAGCCTGATTTCTGTTCTTAACAGTTTTGTTACAGTTAAAAGGGGAAGGATTGGAAAAAAACAAACATGGAATATGGGTTTTTAGAACACACTATAGAGAGCTATAGTGAGAACTTGGAGGAATTTTTTCTTAGTATTCCTTTTCCTTGTGGTTCCTAAGACCAGAGCATACTTGGTCAGCTCTTCTATGGACTGTAGCTGCTCTCTTAGTGACACTATAGACTCACTGAGGAAAGGACTAACGTCCTCTGTTACTCAGAGTGCCTCTGGGTGATGTGGTTTGATCTCCTTCAGCAAAGTAAATGTTGATCCAGCCTGTTGGTATCTCTGCTGTAGGCAAGTAGCTCTGTAACCACTTTGCAATCCAAGCTCTAGGAAGAAATTCGTGTAGTTCTTTGTGGTTAATTCAAAGTAGAGCAGCCTCTGCAAATTTTGGCACCTGTTAACTTCCATTTTGCAGGCTGGTAGTAGCTGTTAGTGAAGCTGTTGTTGATGAAAAGTTTTGCCAGTTTTTGATGTGACTCCATGATGCTGTTTCATAATATTTGTGGATTTTTTTACCTATAAATCTTAATATAAACACACCATTTGACATGTTTGTAGGCTATGCTGGGTTAAACACTGCATGCTTAGTAAGATAATTAGATTACCAACCATGACATCTTCTGCTTTAAATATTATCTGGAATTGCTAATAACTTTTGATTAAAGCAAAATAAACTAGACAGTTCTAAATTATTTATATTTTGGTATATAACTTTGCACTGTGTATTCTTATCAAGTAAAGAGTCCCAGTTTTTCAGGACTAAGACATTTTCTGTTTGTGAAAGTTTTGGTCTTTGATCATTGACTATGTATGAGGAATCGCTTCAGCTTGAGTTTGGCTTAAATGTTTTTGTCATTTAGACTAGCTCTTTAAGGATAAGCAATACTTAGGAGGTTTTCTTCTGTTTCTATAGTTGTAATTAATATTAAACCTAATAGGTACCTTTTTTAACATAGCAGAATAACTCAGAACCCAAAAGACAGTGGGAGAGGCAAGAAATGCTTGTGAAGAAGTTGCAAGGTACATTCCCTGGATTGGATAAGGAGGTGAGCTGATGTCTCCCTATGGCACATCAGGTTTCGTGTTCTTAAGAAAACTGCAGCTGATGATAGTCCATGTGAAACAGCTCTTACACCAGCAGTGCTTTTGGAAAGAGCACAGTATAGGAAGGCTTTTGCCATTCCTACTTTTAGAATGTAGCTTGTCCTGAAGTGAGTACTGTGGGATGTGGTTAGGGCTACATGGAGCTTCTCTTCCTACATTTCTGGCCCTGTAACAAGCCTAGCATAGTCAAATTTGATGTCTTATTGTAAAAATACGAGGGCAAATGATCCCTCCATCTCTCACTCTTCTCCAGACTGCTAAATGTATTTTGCACTTGGTATTACTTTAGTACCTGCTGGTCCTCAGCGACTTCTTGAGCCCTTCCAGTACTGTGCTTGAAATTGTTGGAAGCAAAGCTTGTTCTTGTGTGTTCTTACACTTTTGAAAAGTGGAGTGCAGCTCTGCCTAAACTGAGTGTACGAAGAAACTGAAGGGTTTTCTCATATTGATTTCCTTTTATTTTGAATCATCTGATTTACAGGGGTTTTCTTTGCCTGATGTTATTAGGCAGAGAAATTTAGCTTGTGCTTATCTCACCACAATGCAAAATGTCTTATTTTTTACTAGGAGCTGAGAGAGGTACTTGAGGAACACAACTGGGTGTTTCATGATGCACTGGAGGCCCTGAAATTATTTGCAGACGACGAGGAGGGTAAAGACAGATTTATAATTCATTTTATCCAAAGACAAAACAGACTTGTGATGCAGTCCTGCCAGCACCATGCCTAGAAACTTGCACTTATACTTGAAATTAGTATTACAGGGAGGATAAAAGAAGGAAGCTCAATTTTTCTGTATTTTTATTTTTGCTTTCTAACTAGGGATAAATATATTTGCCGTGCTAATACAGATAGGCATAAAAAGGTGTATTTAGCTATGTGTATCTCTTAAAATATATTTTGGTACATGTCAAACCTGCTTCCTTCCTGCTTGTGTAAAAGAAGTTTGTTTTTTAACTGCATTATTTGCAAATTGCTGCTTTCTAAACCAGTAATTGCAAATAACTGGGTAAGTAACAGGTGTCGTATGCTATTTTGTCCTTTTAAAATGTATTCTAAGAGAGGAACATACTAGAAACAGGCCTCGAATTATACAACCTTTCTGTGAATACCAGTATTTTAAACGTGGCAGGGAGCAAACCCAGTGATTACAAGTAAATCTGGAAGTTATAACTTGAGTCCTATTTAATAAGTTGATTACTTTTCAGTGTGTTACACAGCTGTCAGATATGTACCTTTTGCTGTATCAGCTATTTAAGTGTTCTTGGGATAGGGTAGTGTTCTTAACTGGATTCTTAGCAAGGGGAGAGAGCCGTCAGTGCTCAGGAAGTTGTGTCATTACTGCTGCTTTTGAGGAGGCAGATGTCAGGATTGGACTCAATCAGCAGCAAGCTGGGATTGGGCAGAAGAGAAACTTCTGCACTGCAAGTGCTCTCTTGCAATGAAGGAATTAAAACGTTTTAAAGGCACTTCTGAAAATTACTTACTTGTGTTGTGTGTTAAATAACTTCTATCTTACTTTAAGGCAGCTGAGTTATTTTGGTTGCAGATGCTTCATTCTTTGAGTTTTTTTTTTACTAATGCATGTTTTCATTGTCTCACCTTGAATACTGTACTAAAGTGCATTAAAATGGAAAAAAAAATTATCATATTCTCCATGAAAGAAGGCTTGTTTTCTCAAGTCAGCAGAATTAATATCTCTTCAGTCAGGTGCAGTGGGACTAGTATCTCATCTTAAAGATACATCAGAATTCTTAACTGTTTATTCTTACCTCAGAGCTTCTGCAGCTCACAAATGTTACGTTATGTTGATCATCTCAGTTTTAGGATGCTTAAAATCTTCTGCTCTTTGAGCATTGCTTTGCTTATTTTATAGTCACAGTTGGAGCTATTTACATATTTTTTACAGTTCTGCTTTTCTGTTCTCTTAGTAACATCTGCTATTGAGTTCTCATGTATTAAATACTAGAAGTGTGTTTTACAGATCTGTAAGTTTTACTTTGGAAGGACAATTTGTGTTTTCATCAGCCCCATACCAATATGCATTGACTTGTTGCCTTCTGTATTGCATGCATAGGTATTGAATTTCCTCCCAAAAGCGAAGTTGCTGACTGGACCGAAGGCTCCACTGAGAGCCGAAGTGAGGAGAGTAAAAATAAAAGGAATCAGAAAGCCTCTGAGAAAGACCAGAATGGCTTTCAGAAAAAGGACAAAGGCAAAAGGAGCATTTGGAGTGCTGAAAGAGAAACAGAGCACATGGAGGACGAGTCTGCTTCCGAAGATGGCGGAAGCTCCCTGGATGAGGACTACAGCAGTGGTGACGAAGTGATGGAGGATGGCTACAAAGCGAAAATCCTCAGCTTCCTGCAGGATGCTTCCCTGAGCGAACTGACTCTGATTCCCCAGTGTTCTCAGAAAAAGGCTCAGAAGATAATAGCACTCCGGCCCTTTAACAGCTGGGAGGCTCTGGTAGGGTCTGCATTCTTCCTTTCCTATTCCCAGCCTGCCTAGAGTCAAGGTGGCTTCAGCCTAGGGAGGCTTAGATGGGTGGCCTTATCCTCATTAGGCTAAAATGCTATGTTCCTCCTAAGCCAATAGCATTTCAAATAGTGTCATATGACCTGATTTTGAATGAATTAAGGGGTGATTTTTTCTGGAAAACTCAAGCTGATTGGCTGGCATTGCTGTCAGTCACGCTGTAGCACAGAAAGTTGGTTGATTTCACTGCAGAAGGAGAAATTAGAGCTTTCACTTGAGAAGGTGTTTGCTAGCCTGTTCTGAGCTAGCTGAAAACCTGTGCAGGAGGGGAAGAATGTGGCAGGACCTTTACTGCAGACTCTTGTGTAGCAGCAGCAGCAGCTTCCAGGGTAGCTCCATGATTGAAGAAGCCAGCATGGATATTTTCAGTTTCAGGCAAGAAATGGTCGTTCTCTTTTTTTTTTTTCCTTCTTTTGTGCCTTTATGCTACTGCAGCTTAGTGTCTAGCACGGTTTTGCTAGCTAAGCAATGCAGCCATTTTTAGTGGAGTGAGCTGCTGTATTTTTATTAATGAAAGGTAAAGCTTCAGAAGGCTAAGCCACAATCCACCATGGAAGGGAAAACACTATCTCTTGGTAAGTACATTATCTACTGTCGCTTCGTTGTTACTTTCACATGTTTCCCGTGGCTTGTTTGTAGACTTCACATTTCATGCAGTTTCAGTTAACTGCAAGACCTCAGACCTGCTAAGAGAAATGTCCTGAAAAGAATTAATTTGAAGCGCGTTACAGCAAATTGTCTCGATTTACTTTATTAGTGCTTTGGATTTTAAAGTAGTAACTGTGCACAGGCCTTTTTGCAGAGTAATTGGTGCTTTTTCATCAGTGTGCATTCTGAACCCCCCCACTGATATATATATGCAAGAACTTCTTCAATATGTGTAAAACAATACCATTTATTATTCAGTGTGTGAAATATATTACCACAAAACAGTAAGAGATACTAAACAGAATTTTAAGGAAAACAAGATGATCTTTTTATGTTGTATTGTAAGGGGAGGGGGGAGACAAGAGGACGAGACTTGAAAAAAATACAAGGTACTGGTATGCTGCAAAAGAAATCCGTTTTGCCCCAAGCCTTTGGCTTCTCGCAGAACATCTGTCATACAGCTATTTCTAAACTTGTTGGATTTTGTCTGAGCTTAATTCTTTGCAGAAGTATTTGCTACAGGGCTCTTCTTTTCTCTGTGTAAAATATTTTACAGTAAAAAAAGCTGCATGGGCCTGTTCGCGTTCAAAATTTGTCTTTCATGAAGATTGCTGCTGTCAGCAGCCACATGTTTATGTAGAATTGTGAATACTTGCCCAGGGTAGAAGTGATTTGCAGCAGATTTTAGCAGATGTTTTGTATAAATGTGGATTTAATTGTTTATAAAGATCAAGTAGCTCAGTAACCCGTTTTTCCTAGTAATTAATAAGGGTGGTTAGAATAATGGAGAGAACAGATTCAGTTAGAGCATTAAAGAAATTGGTTTAGTTTTAAGGTCTCTTTTTACTGTAATGGTATCTTGTGTAACACAGTGTGAAGTACTATAAGTTGTTACTGCTTGTTCATTATTACAATTGAGGAAGATATTAGGACTCAGAGTCTGAGATTAAAACTAAAGCCTACTTATTTGTAAATTGAATATTTTATTCCAGGAAAACGTAAATGAGAATGTCTTCTTTTATTCGAGACAGCTTTTTTTAAGTTGGACTAAGCTATTTTGTTTCCAAGAGGATTTAAATTAATTTCATAAGCTCATAAGGTTAATGAGAGTACTTACTCTAACTCTCTGGAGTAGATATTTCAAGTGTTTAACTTGATCTAGTAATGCTTAAAATGCATCGAAAAAATTTAGTAGACATGGTTCTCAGAATAAATGGAGAAAGCTGAATTTGTCCTTGCTCACAAAGATTTAATTCATTTGGCAATTTAGAAATTCTTACTCTGTAGGTCAAGTAGATTTTCCAAGAGGATAGTTTTAGCCAGTCTTTAGTGCTGGACATGATTGGCTGGGAGAGCCTCCTCTCAAACACCAACTTGCATCAAGAGTACTCAGGTATGTCCTTGAGGCTTTAGGTGTCAGTCTCCTTGGAGAAGTGACCAAGATGTGTAAGGACTGGTGGCCTCTCTCCAGAATGCATTGTGGGCACAGGGAAAGTAGTAGGTAACAAGAGAAATTGGGATGTGTTTTCTGAGAGCACCTCTCTCAGTGCTCATATTCACAACCAAAAATTTCACACTGCATTCTGAGGCAGAGTCTTTGGAAGGGTGGGCTCAGCAGCTTCTGCAAAGCCAGAGCATGGAGCTGAAACTTAAGAGGAGGAGTGATGGGCAAATGGGAGATAATGAGGAGCAGCTCTGCACAGCTGGGAATTAGGGATTAGTCTACAAGGGCAGCAGATGAGTGGTAGGCAGACTAAAAGATGGTCAGCAGAAAGCATGGCTGTGAGAGCTGTGAGGAGCAAGGGATCAGACCAGGCTGCAGGACAGGGTGGAGAGGAAAGCTGACCCTCTCTTTGTCTTGGTCTGATGTCATATGTTAGGTAGCTCTTGTGCAAGGGGCCAGTGTTCCCTGATGTTTCTCTGTGCTGGCTTCATGCTCTATGCCTCCTCCAGACAGACATGAAGTAGTAAACCAATAGCTGTTAAGAGAGACCTCCTCTCCTGGTGGGTCTGTCACAGAGGTATAGAAATCCTGAATTGGAAGAGATGTTATTGAAGCCCAACTCTGGCCCAGCACAGGAGAGCCCCAGGAATCACACCTGTGCCAGAGAGTATTTTCGAAATAGTTCTAGAACTCTTCTTAGGAAGTTTTAACTGCAGTGAGGTGTCGCCTCAGTCTCCTGTGTTGGCTTCTCACCTCTCCTGTTTGCTTTCAGGTCCTGATGATATCTCACTGGCACACATTGTGGACCAGAAGGCAGCATGGTTTCTTTCCTTGATGGAAGCACTTCTTGGCACCAATTGCCCTTCCTCCCTGTCCTGACTCCTCTAAAAAACTTGTTGATGCTTAATTATATTTTAACAGCACACTCATTTCCAAACTGCAGAATTGTCCAGTGATGGAAACTGCAGTATTCAGCACCTTTTCTCAACAGAAAGTCAGCACAGTCATGTAAGGGCAGTACCTTCTTGGGTTCACTGTTGCCAAGAAACAAAAGCAGGCTGCCAGAGGAGCTCAGCTGAGGTTTTGGGGTCTGGGTGGGTCTGGTGGTCTTGCAATTTTCTGCTTCTTCTGGTAAATGTGGGAGAGGAACTGGAGAGGGTTTAGTGCTATTCAGTTTCTTATTTTTAAGGTGTGTAACTGTTACCTGTTTGGATTTCCTTTTAGTATAAAAACGTATATATATATCTGTGAGACTTGCTGTATCCTCTCATTTTTGTCACAGTATTGTTCTATCACAAAATAAGCTGTCTTATTTAGCATTTGAAGACGGTGGTCTACAGAAATTCTTACACGATACACAAAAGTTAAGCTGATGCAGTGTTACATTGAAATGCTGACACAGAACATCACTTTGAGGGGAATGAGAGAACTGGGCTGTCAGAGGTGGATATACTTGTCCATCATATTCTGTACACTGCAGCAGTATCTGATCTAGGAATTACAGACTCAAGGGAGCGTAGCTCCACCTTGTTTGTCATCTCATTTTGTTTGGCAGCGCATGTACAAAGTGCCACAAACTCCAGAACTATATTGCACCAAAGCCAGCCAAAGGGAAGTGGCAAATGCATCAGGTTAGCAATGGGAAACTGCTAATAGTGGAACTGGCATTTGTTGATGGAGGCTGAGGCTGAATTTCACTCTTATGCTTTAAAGGGAATGCCTTCATTATCTTGCAAGTGGTGTAAAGCCCAGTGAGAGTGTGCTGGTATGACAATTCCAAGTGTGCTGGGAAACTCATGGGTTCAGTTTGCATGATGGTCTCACATTTTTGGGCCTCATTTGGAAAAAGCTGAGCTTGGGAGGGTGCCAGTACCTCTAGAAAGCAAAGGCCACCTGTGGAGCTCTTCGTGCTCTGAGCAGGGTAACACCCCTGTGTTTCACATGCAAACCGGTGGCTGAAGTATTTCGTGTTGCAACTTGGACGGGGATGTTAATGTGCTGACATAAAACAATACGATTTCTGTTAATAACAGATGGCTCAATTCTCCACACCTTTATTTATGGATTACAGGATTTCTGTTCATGCCAACCAAAGCTTTAGTCATCAAAACAAATGTTGAAATTTTGTAGGCACCTATTAAAAACTGTGTCCTTTTTTATTTCTAAATAGACATGTCTATTTAGAAAGTTTCTTTAGCAGTGTTAACATGTGCACCTTAGCCTGGTCTAACCTATGAGTGTTGATAAACTTTCTGAGGTTTGTTTAAATAGGAAAAAAATACAAACAGAAACATACCCCCAAACTGTAATTGCCTCACTCCATTTATTTTAAAGTATTTTTCTAATGAAAGCTGGTTTTTAAATTCTATTTTAATTTAATCTGGTTATATTCTTTACCTTAAAAATTAACTTGCTTTTACTCTGCAATGTGGCAATATTGGTGAGTTACTGAACACATAATATCAGGATCGTAAGACTCCTTTTTTATGGAAGGAATTCTTGGAGGATATGTACATATGAAGTTTTGTGCTAAATTTTAACAGATCCCTGGTCTAAAATTCAGAAAAATACGTATGAAAACTGCTTCTGTTGTAATACAAAAATGATGAATCCAAAGCATCTTGTATTCTTCAATTCTTTAAATCCATTAATAGAAATAAAGACTGTTCTTTACAGTGAAATATGCATAACTACTTGACAAAATACTATAATTCCAAACCACAGTTACTGCAGAAACGTATTTAGTGGTAGGTTTTACACTTTCTGCGGATGGCTCTACACGGAATTTAGGAGAAATTGATGGGTCTGAAGGACCTGTTTTGATACAACTTGAGGCTGCTTGTCTCTGACATGTAAAATATTCATACTGTGATGAAGATCTGAAATTGAGAAGGAAATGCACTAACTAGTGTGGGCTTGAGGAAGCAAGTGGTGGAAGTAAGGATTCTTTGTACTGACAGTACTTGGTGACCACAGAAAACTTGGCACAATGCCTAAGCCCAGTTTGACTACCTTAGTGTTAGACTTAGAACTGGAACCAAGTAATGCTGATCCCCAGACAAACCCATAACAAAATGTAGCAACCTTCCTTATAGGTTTATTAGTTTACCTTGATGCTTACATCTTGTACCTTTAGTATCTAATAGTGTTTGTTTAAAAGGGCATCTTAATGAGAATCAGTGCTTTTTTCCTTTCCTTTTGGGGTTTTGTTCTGTTAATGTGCCTGGCCTTTAAAGCTGGCTTTGCATTGTATGTTGCCTCCTGTTGAGGATTTTGAGTTCAAAGCAGTTTTGTATTTTGTGTTAAAAACTTCAGAGAATTTGTGTCTATTAAGATTTCAAGTTTAACAATGTGAGGAGCTGCAATGATGACCTTCAATGTGGATTCACATTTTGCAGTGGGTCAAGTATAAGGAGTATTTAGAGTTTTGAAAGAAGATGGGGATGCTGTTGCTGTCTCCTACTTGAATTACTGCCTGTGGCATCTCTGGATTTCCACTGCAGCTGCTATTATCAGTGTTCTTAGATTTTTTTATTATTACTATTATTATTTTGCAGTTTACAAAAATGACGAAGACTTCTGGTTTGTCAGAAGATATAGTATGGAACTGCAAGATACTGCTGAAGGAGAGGGATGTGGTTCTAAAGCTCATGAATAAATGTGAAGACATTTCCAATAAACTGACAAAGCAGGTAACCAGGATTACTAGAGATGGGGGATGTGGATGGAACATAGAGCAACCCTCCATTCTGAATCGCAGGTATCTCTCATTTTTGTACTTTAGAAGGCTGTTAGACAATAAGGTGTCCTTGAAGACTGAGATTTCAGAACTAGTCTCTGAAAGTAAAGTCGATGATTTTTGATACTTAGTAGCTCTCCGTGGGCTTGACGGTGGTGTGCAACACTTGAGAGAATCTAACAGATTTTTTAAGTGTATCAGGAAAGTTGGTGGGCAGGTTAAGAGCATAAAAAATTAAAACAATGTTTTATTTCCTCCAGTTTGCAGTGAATGTAACGGCCAACCTTAAGCAATGGAATCATGAGTTGTCAACTTTTTTCAAATAAAAGCCCAAGCAAACCTGCTTCTGTAATGGGGGACAGATTTCAAATAGGATTTGATTTCAAAAATGCTCAGCTGGAACAAATCTGAGCAAACTGGGCAGGTTTATCAGCTAGATGAAATACATTGGTCAGGAAGTTCAGATGTACAAAGTAATCTGAAGCTGTATCCAGTCAGAGTGGCAGTGGGGATGTGTTGTGGGGAAGGATTTCTTTCAGAGAGGTAAATTGGTAAGGATCTCCAAATGGATTTTAGGAGGAATGGAAATGGATATGGTGGAGGCCGTTATCCTAAGGGTTAGGAAATGTAGGGGTGTAGTGGGAATGGCCAGAGTAGCAACTTGAATTGCAGTTGGATGCTGTAAATAGCAAAAGGATTCTCAGCTGTGTGAAAATAAAACCCATGAGGAAGCAGGAAGTCTTCGGAGGAGGGATGTCACTGATGTTTCTTCTTTGGTAAAAGTGCTGAACTGGGTGACTTGCTGTTGAGTGTGTTTTGTGGGTTGTGTGTTTGGGTCTTTGTCTTGGTGCTGACACAAACAGTAATCGTACAACAGAGCAAAATTAGGGATGCAGCTGCAAAATGCCACTTAATTAACTGTGTGTTTTAAAAATGAGTGGTTCTATAACTGCACTTATCTGATTGTGTATCACTGATTGTAGAAGAGAAAGTATTTCTTCTGTCACTGTGATCATTTTAGGTCTGTGAAAACGCAGATCAACAACTCAGTTTGTGTACAGGTGACTGATGAAGAAAATTTGGGAGTTTCACTACACAAAGGGGTCTGGAGTGCATTAAACTAAAGGCAGTATTAAATCTGCCAGTCTGTGATTACCGTAAGTGTAAAGTTGTGTTTCATGGGGAAACAAATAAAAGGTGGTAATAAACTTGATTGTGTTTAACAGTTTGAAACTGAAGCCATATCAGAAGATTGGTTTGAACTGGTTAGCACTGCTGTATAAGCACGGATTGAATGGCATCTTGGCTGATGAAATGGTAAGCATGAAACTGCTTATTTAAGAACCGTTAAAATTTTGCAAAGAAGACTTGGTTAAATCCTTGCCTAGAAACCTCAAGTAGACTATAAGTAATCTTAAATTGCAAACAGTTCTCCAAGATCTTAGAAGCTGATGAACTTCTTTCCATTTGAAAATCAAGGGTAGCCTGAGATTCATGGACACTGACAATTACAAGTCACACGGTGTCTTTTGATGCAGTGGAGCCAGTTTCTACCACAACAGGTTATTTTCAAGCCATTGAGTTGAACAGCTCCTTGCCCAAAAATATAATTCATTCTACTTGTCCAGCATTTAGTGTAGTGAGCCTCTGTTTTCTCCATTTCTTCATCAGTTTCAAAACAGGCAGATAACAATACAGGAATAACCAAGTGGGTAGAAACCTTCTCTGCTTCTCCAGAAGCAGCATTTCCACCATCTCTTGTCGTGACACTCCCCATCAACTTTGAACTAAGAGAGACAAGCTTATGGGTTTGAGGGTTTGTTAAATGCTGCCACCACTTGTAGTTGTACAACACAAGAAAAAGCTTAGTGATGCAGCTACTGAATTTGTGGTCTGTTTTTAATCCTGGCTGCTGTTCATCTTCTGATGAACCATGAATGAAAGCCCTGGTTTGCCTTGCTATTATGACTTAGGCATTGTTTCTCAACTTCTGTATGTTTCATGTTATTAAGACTATATATGTTCTGTGGTAGCTACACTAAATTTTTTAATTCATTATGCAGAAAACAGGAAAAGTGAGTGTTGGTGGAAATGTAGGCTTATCTTAAATCTGATTACCATATTAGATTCGACTTCAGAAATAGCTGGAATACCCTTTGTACAACTAGCTCAAATGGAAATAAACATTTAGTTTCCAACTAATTATTTTTCTGCACCATTGGTTCAGGAAGGTAAAATAATTATTTGAGGGATGAACTTGAACTAAAATGAAAAGCTTCATAAATTGAAAAGATGAATCTTTGTTCAATTATTGAGATGAAATGATAATGAAGTTTGACTGAGGTTGTACTTAAGACGGAATTATATTCTGTAAAATTGGTTAAACAGAACAAATTTCCTAATCAGATTTCTAATCTTTACTGGGCCATCACTACACTGTAATTGTTTTATGAGTTCAAAACATTTTATGTCCCACAGATTGTAAATTTTTGTTTAAATGTTTTTATTTTCTCTTAGGGCCTGGGCAAAACAATTCAAGCTATTGCATTTCTGGCTTATCTCTACCAGGCGGGCAATAGAGGCCCCCATTTGATAGTTGTGCCAGCTTCAACATTAGGTAAGTTACAATCTTCAAAAAATTTTCGTTAGGAAAAAAACCAAAAAAACCAATCATGGGTATACTGTAAAGCAATGATAATTTAATGAAAGAAAATTTGGTTTTCTTATGGTGCTACTCAACTCCTTAAGTAATTTGAGTTGGAATGCAGACCATACTGCAGGCATGCTTGTTCTAAATTAATTAGACTTAGCATGGAACTTTAGATGATTTGTCTGCTTTGAAAAAAATGGAGCTGCCTGCTACAATCTGAACTTGTGTAGCAATGTAGTCTTTACTTATTGACTATTGGCTGAACTTCCTAGTCTTCAGGCTGTGCTTAGGGTTATGTTTCATGACATTTTAAACATTCACTGTCTTTTTTTCTCTTTGCTGCACAGCTTCTGTCGAAGCAGATGAAAATCCTAAAATGATGAGGCTAACTGTCTTTTACTTGTGTGTTCTGATTGTTTTGTGGCCTCAGTTGCAATTTGAAAGAGTATGGTGGAATGAAATGTCAGCAGAGCTGATGAGGTTGATCAGAAAATGGTTCTTGATGGAGTTAAATTTGGATTTGTTGAATGACAGGGAATTAGCAACTTGAATTTAGAAAGTAAATGCTGCTTTTAATATAAAATACTTACTAGGGCTTCAAAAATTTCTCTTGATGCATAAGAAAAGTTTCTAGTTGTTTAACTTAAGTTTGAAATCGTCGGGTTTAGTGTGCTTTCAAACTCCTTTCAAACTGCTGGAACCTACTTTTTAAAACAACTCTTAATAATGCGTACATTACTTAAAACCTGAGGTTTACCTAAGTAGGTGAACAAAGGTGCTTTTGTCAAGTCAGTCTTAGAGTCCGAGTTGTAGAGACAGGTTGGCAATGCCTGGGCAGTGCAGTCAGCTGGCAGCTTTCCTGACACTTGTCCAGAGGTGTCTTCTCATCCCTGATCTGATTCCAGCCCCTTCCCAAGTGGCAGAGTCCCCCTTCTGCTGTGGTCTGGGGTCAGCACTTGTGTTGGCTGTCAGGCAGCTTCCCGTTGGGCACAGCAGTGTTGCCTGTGGCCACTGTGCTGCTGCACACCTGGAGCTGCACAGCTGGGATGTCAAGCCTCTGCTCCCAGAGGCCCTGTCTCTCCTGGTGACATACTTCTGTGAGCAAGTACTGACAGCTGAAGTGATTTCCTTTCTGGGCATTTAACTCTCTAGGGAGAAACTGAACTGCAAAGTTATACATTGTATTTATTTCACACAGTGGTTGCAGACTGTGCAGGGCCTGTTCCTGCAGGAGTTTAAAGTGCAAGCTGGTTGAGTTATTAAAAAGCCCAGCTGGAGTTGGTTCAGTTCCTTATATATCAGTTTTCCAGTTTTAAGACAGAATGCTTCTTAACCTTCAGGAGAATTTAAAGGGATATGCATTAAAATCAGATGTTTGGTTTAATGCTGAGGTGTGAAACTGTAACACATAATCAAGTATAAGTGACTTGGGTTTTGTTTTAATGTTGACTTACAGATAACTGGATAAGAGAAGTTCGTTTGTGGTGTCCTGAACTGAACGTCCTCTTTTACTATGGTGAGGAATATAGCTAAGAAATTAATCCAATAATACAATTGCTTGCATGGACAGTGTAAGAAAAGATTAATTGCTTGTGGCAATGTTTTTTTAAAATAGTTGTTTAAGTATATGGATTTATTGATGAGTGTTTTCTCTGCAGTGTCTTTGTTACATGTATATAAATATATGTAATTGTACTCATTTTATGTTTTGTCCTTCTTTAGGATCCCAAGAAGATAGGAAACATCTCAGGGTGGACATTCATAATAAAGTTATTGATTTCAATGTGATTGTGACCACGTAAGTACAGTTAAAACACTACAAACAAGGAACTTTAGTGAGGTCCTGCTGACCTCTAGTGGTACAAGAAACCAGACAATTTTAGGAGTTGGGTTTTGCATAGTAGTGAGCTAGGGTTTTATGATTGTGTAAGAGATCCTGTGTCATCAGTGCTTCAGATGTGTCTGTCAGTGTGTATATTACATATAATGTTACATTGTAATAGACTTCAGCAGATTTTTAGGGAGTTTTACTGAGAGCATTGACTCATCAAGTAAACGGAAATGATTTGCCAGTAATAAGTTGTGTTGTGGTTGGTTACTTCCAGGCAGTTTTACTGCCCATTGTGTTCTTTCTCCATAACTCTTAACAGTATTAGAGAATTTAATATGATTGTGATAACAGTACATTCATTTTCAGAGGGAGACTAAATGCAAGTGGTATTTGTCTCTGACAGATACAACTCTGCAATCAGCAGCTCAGATGATCGAGGACTGTTCCGCAGGCTGAAGCTTCACTATGCAATTTTTGATGAAGGTCACATGCTGAAGAACATGAGCTCTATCCGCTACCAGCACCTCATGACAATTAACGTGAGCAGTTTAGTTATTGCTGGGTTAGAGGGGACACCTTCTGGGTTTTCTGTTTTGTGGTTACAAGCATGGGAAAAATGGAATATTAACTGTAAAGTTCAAATAAGCGTAACTTGAGAGAAACTACAGTATGCAAGTGTTGGTGTGGTCTAAGGAGTGGATCCTGCACTGTGATCTCTTTCAGGCACATAAGCTCCCTAAGAAACTTAATAAATTTCTTGTACCATCATTACAATGATGGTAGTGCTTGAGTTCCTGTGTTAAGCCAATTCCCTGTTTTATCCCATAGTAGCAAAGATTTTTAAAGATGCTATTTTGATTACTTGTGCTGAAACCTTGTAGTACGTAAGGACCTGCTCTGACAGGGCTATGTAAGAAAAGCCAGCTTGAAAATATTTTTTCTTGTGGCTTGCAACCTGAGCAAGGAGAGTTTTGGAAAAGATTTGAGTACAGCTCTTTCTCTGAATATTATGATCTGGCACTGTAGTGTATATACAATAATAATAAACCTAAGATCACTTACTGCAACTTATTTTTCAAGATCTCGTTTTCATCAATAGCCTTTTAAAGAGCTGATCTTTAAGCAATAAAACTTGCTTATATCTGCAGTCCAAAGCTTATGCTTAAGTACTGTATGACATTAGAGAACTTGATAGGGGAGCAGCAATTAACACAATCAGCAGGAGGGAGGAAAAATACCCCAAACAACAGCAACAAACAAACAAGGACAACCAAAATAAAGCCCAAACAGAACAATCAAGAAGAAGCCTAATAGATCCAGGAATGCTTTTCTAATTTTCTTAAATTGGGGCACACTTCCCCTCAGATCTGTAAACAGTTTTGTTGACTTAACAAGGAAATTACTCCATGTGTTCCAAATATATAATGTTTAAATAGTTGTAATTTAAACCAAGCTCATTTTTTCACTTCTCCATAGGTGTGGAGTTTTTTGCCAATAATATTTTGTAGCCTGTTTGACAAATGTTTCTCATTGCTCTTTCCACTTTGGACAAACAGGCCAAGAATCGCTTGCTGCTAACAGGAACTCCAGTTCAAAATAATCTATTGGAATTGATGTCCCTTTTGAATTTTGTCATGCCACATATGTTCAGCAGTAGCACAAGTGAAATTCGAAGGATGTTCTCTTCAAAAACAGTGAGTACCATGAATTCTCTTCTTGAAAGTAACTTTTTTCTTTCTGCTAAAAGACTGCTGTTGCTGCATAACTTGTTTTGTTGTTATCTTATGGAAACAGGTAATGGGATTGTGAAAATCTAGAAAATGAAATAATTGAATAAACCTTTTAAATTAAAATATCCTGTAACATAATATCTAGGAATACTAATGGTCAGGTCAAGTATGTTTGTTTTGGCTGGGGTTTCCATCAGGTTAGAGAAGTTAAGGTGGTGGTGTTCCAGCTGAAAGCTTCACACTGATTGAATTCTTTCACTGTTTTCCTTAGAAGAGTGCCGAAGAACAAAGCATATATGAGAAGGAGAGAATTGCACATGCAAAGCAGATAATAAAACCATTCATCTTGAGAAGAGTAAAAGATGAGGTAACATTTTATCTTTAGAATGAT
Organism: Sitta europaea; assembly: GCA_013400255.1. Lineage (NCBI taxonomy): Eukaryota > Metazoa > Chordata > Aves > Passeriformes > Sittidae > Sitta > Sitta europaea. The sequence continues at coordinate 1,276,209 of VXBS01001139.1, read as the reverse complement.
GGGTTTGTATTATCAAAAATCCTGATAATCTCTGAGACCAGCACTATAATATGAGCTGAAATTACTCACTGATCTTAAAAAATGTTAATGGGCGCTTGCGGACTTCAGTGGTCTGAAGGGAGAAATGCTGATTAGCAGGGGAGTAGGTCCTGGTTATTGTATATAATATTTCATGCAGTTCTGGAATGTGCAGACCATGTTACTTAATGGGGATTTTGATGTATAATCCAGGTCAAGACCTGAGTTGAATTGCTGCCGGAATTAGTGATATTGCAAGCAGTGAAAGAAGCTGGGAAGAAGAGAATGAACAGACAGTGCAGAATTACTGATGGTTCACAACAGTACAGGTTTTATCTGGCATTGTTTTGTTTTGTCAGGTCCTTAAACAACTACCTCCCAAAAAAGATCTCATTGAACTGTGTGCCATGTCTGAGAAACAGCAGCAACTCTACTTGGCTCTCTTAAACAAGCTCAAGAAATCTATTAACAGTAATGGTATGTAAGGGCCTCATTTCCTTTTGGTGGATTTTTTTCATGCTGAAACATGTTAAATGTGACTACTCTTTGCTTTGTAGAAATGTCTATAATACTCATAAACTGTTTATGTCCCTTCTATGAATTTTTTTGAAGTTCAGGTAATAGGTGAATTTTCAAACTGAATTCTTGCAAACAAAGCTCTGCTGAGAGATAAAGGTGTTTCAGATGGTTATTTTCAGTAGTAGTACAAGGATGCCTTCTTTATTTACAGAGAAGAACTCCGATATGGGAAATGCAATGATGCAACTTAGAAAAATGGCCAATCACCCTCTTTTGCATCGTCAGTACTACACAAATGACAAGCTCAGGACAATGTCCACCCTCATGCTCAAGGTAAGGACAGGAGACTCAGAAGCAGTCCTTCATTTCTCAGAATTTCTAATGCAAACTTGTTTCTTTCTTTGTTTCTTTTGTTGTCAGACTTCTGGTCAAAAATGTGTCTTTGCCAAACTCAATTCATTATTGCTGCTTTTTATTTCTCTGCATCTGTCCAGTGCTCTAATCAAACTCTGTAGCTATTTAACACTGCTTTTTGTATCATTATGATGGCGAGAACAGTTGAGGGTCTGCAGTGATCTCCTTCCATAAGCTGCCTCTTAGCATTTATGAAAAAAATCTTAGGTGGGCACTTGAGTTTAGTAGCATTCTGAATAGCAAGAATTGAGTAGTACAGAACTAAAATAGGGAAGGCATAAGTATTGATATCTTAAGGATTTTTTTTTTTAATTTGCATGGAGTTAATGCCTGAGGAGCTTGGGGAAAATTGTTGCTTATTTCTAAAATATAAAAAAAGATATCTCAATGTGCAGCCGGTTCTCTAAAAATGTTAGAGCTGACTTTGAATGTTCTTCAGCTTTGTTTTAAAAGTGAAACCAGACAACACTGGGGAGAAGTAAGAAGTGACTCATTGGCTTATGAAGGATTTTTTTGCCCCTTTTTGTTCCCATACCATTGTTCTCTCCAGATGTGCCTTTTTTTACCCTCCTTCTTCCAGCTGTAACATCTCTCTGCCCACCCTACATCTTGGGCTGGGCTTTCCATGTCTTATAGCATCTGTCCAAGGATTGGACCTCCATTTTAGGGAATGTGTCTTCAGGGGAAGAGGTCTTATAAAGGGGTAAAAAGTGGTAAGGTTTGATGGGAGTTGGTATGAAAGTTTGAGCATATCCTTCTTAAGTTTTTGACAGTACAAGTGCTTGTAAGAGCTAAACTGTCAAGTAAATTATCCTCTCCTCTAAATGTGAAGTTGAGAGTTCAACTTCTGTTGCTTGCATGAGCCACACTCTAGCATTTGTCCATGTTACTCTTTTCTTTCAGAGATTATGGATGTTACTGTGGTGTTTTTTTTTTTTTAGTTCTCTGGTGAGATTGTGTATTGCATTATTTCCCTTCATTTTTGCTAATAGGAACCCACACATTGTGATGCTAATCCTGACCTTATCTTTGAAGATATGACAGTAATGACAGATTTTGAGCTGAATGTGCTTTGTAAACAATATTCTCACATCAATGACTTCACGTTAGACATGGATCATATCCTGGATTCTGGAAAGTTTAGAGCACTGGAACGCATTCTCTCCGACCTTAAAGAGAAGGTATTACAGATGGCTGAAGTTTTTTCTGTCCAAAGAGTGGCTCTAAATAACTGGCTAAATTAATATCTGCCAGCTCTGTTTGTAACTTGGTCGCTTTGCTGCAGAGTTTTGCAATGTAATTTAGTGCATGTGCAGAATTGCAAAGCAGCTCTTAACCGCTTTTAATGTGCAGCCCTGACTGCGCACATCACTTTAGAGACAGCTGAAATAAATTTTCCCAGTTTTCCAAGTTTCAGAGTATTCATCCCAAGTTAACTACTCTGTTAATATATGGGGTCTTGCGTAATTTTCACACCTCATAGACCTGGACCTTCTCTTGGCAATTGAATAAGGCTGTATTATATTAGAATAATCATGTGTGTGTTAAGCCAGTGGAAAGATAAGAAGACAGGTCCCTTCTTGAAGTCCTGCCCTGAGATTCAAACGGGTTTATTCGCAAATAAGCATGTGCCATAATGCTTCAGAGTATCCTGAATTTGCACAGGTGGATGCTGTGCATCTGACTATTTCAGACAAAATAGGGCTATTCTTTATATTACATGAAATATTTAAATTTAAGTTTTGAATGAAAGTCTTTTGATGTTTATGTGTAAAGTAATCTGTCATTTATGCATTTGATATGTGATTTGTTTAAGCCACCTAAGTACAAAGTAATTAAAATATTACTGCAATGACAGTGAGTTAATACAGCAGAACTACTGGGTGTGGAATCTTCACTGACTTGACAATTTTCAACTTAGTCTTTTATTTTAGAAAACAGATTCTGTGAAAGCGAAACTATGTTTTTGCATCAATAAAGAATTTTCGTAGTTCACAGTTGGTATGTTTCAAAATTTTTGCTTTGTTTTGTCCTTTGCAGGGTGACAGAGTTGTGTTGTTTAGCCAGTTCACTATGATGCTGGACATCTTGGAAGTTTTCCTAAAACACTGGCAACATAGATACATTAGGCTGGATGGAAAAACACAGATTTCTGAGCGGTACGTGACTCTTGCCAAAAATGAGAGAGAGAAAGTGAGTGTGTTGGAGAGGGGGAGGTGACTTCAGACCCTGACCTTTGTTTTCCAATGTGTAGAGGTCTGTGCTCATTGGCCACAGAAGGCATTTAATGTAGACTTTCAGATCACTTAGTAAGGGTGAGGCTGGAAGATGAGGTTTAGATGGTGGGGTTACAGTCTTAGCCATGGAAATGAAAAATGTGTGTCTTCAGCAGTTCCTGGTGTAGTTAATTCTTTTGTCAGCATGTCATAACACCTGTAGCTATTCCTTGGAAGTAGAGAGCATCTTTTTTACAATAGGGATATACACCCTTTTGTTTTCTCTAGGACAAACCATTCTGTCTGTCCATGCAGCTGAAAATACTGCCATATTTTTCTTGTGTTTGAGCTGAGATGGTTTTCTGTCTCAAGAATTTTTTAAGGTTTTTGGGGGTTTTTTTAAGCTTTTTCCTTCATTTCAAAAACCTGTCATTCTTGCTGCGGTGTTACTTCCCATGTGGAGCTGATGTCTGTTTCTGCCCTTGCATGTCCAGTTAGTACAGAAGATTGTTATATGAAGCGAAATTCATATTTCACTCCCCATTCGTTTCATGTCTTCCATTATCCTCCTTGTGTTCTGTGATCATCAGAAATCTTTTTCTGAGCTTGTTTTCACTCTTTGCTATCCATCTGTCACTTACTATCTTTCTCTGGTCACTGCAGAGGACTATTGATACCATTTTTCCTGCTACATAATGTCTGCTTTGGAGTTGCTGTGCAGTGCCACTGTCCTCTCTTCCAAAAGATCATCCCAACTTCTGTGTTTAGCTATGGAGCCAGTGTGGAGTGTTTCCCAAGGCCTGATGCATGGTGTCTTGTGTCCTGCAGGATACATCTGATAGATCAGTTCAACACAGATATGGGTATATTTGTGTTCCTTCTCTCCACCAAAGCTGGTGGCTTGGGCATTAATCTGACCTCGGCCAATGTTGTTATCCTTCATGACATTGACTGCAACCCTTACAATGATAAGCAGGCAGAAGACCGGTGCCACAGAGTAGGTCAGACACGGTAAGGCTTTTTTGAATTATAGTGCTTGGGTTTTCTTGGAGGCCACCTCTCAAGGGCGACTGAAAGGGCAGTACTTACGATTAAGAGTTTAAAGCAGAGACTTGTGTAGAGCAGCTCTAGGTTGTGTGGGAGCTAGGAACTGTAATTGTCTTAACCCATGTTGCTGGGAGAACAAACCTTTATTTACACTTTACTCCTTTTCCTAGTTCACTATAACTCTCAAATTGTGTATAATTCTCAAATTTCTGGTGCTGGGAACTATTCCAGGGTAGATCTGAAGTCTTCGGGACTGTCTGGCTAAGCTGTTTATTCTCTTCAGGAGATTTCCAAACTTTTAAGTGCCACTCGATTATAAAGAGTGAAACCCTAGAATGTGTGTAATTTCAACTGTATTCAATATTAAAATGTAATTAGGGGGAATTTGACTTGTTTATATTAATGGAGGTTTTTTTGTGACTGTCTAGACATTTGAAGTGGCTGGGAGTGCAGGAAAAAATGTGTTTTCTGGCAATACAGAGCACCGTTGTTCCAGAAAAAATTCTAGAATCTCTTTGTACTGCCCTCTCATTCATTTCCTCATCCTTGCTTTAAACCCCAGCTAGCTGAGCTAAGGCATAATATCCTTCCTTTTACAGTAATCCAAACTATGAAATTTTTTTTTCGTGGTTTTCAGAGAAGTACAAGTCATAAAGCTCATCAGTAAGGGGACTATTGAAGAAACCATGCTCAAAATCAGCCAACAGAAATTGAAGTTAGAACAAGATATGACTGCAGCAGAATCAGGTAGGTGTCTCGCACATAATGACATCCACTTAAGTAAATTAAAGCTGCAATATGTTACTCTGAAAAAATGAAGGTTCTTGATGGAGACAAGCATCTTGTTGTTTGGTTTTTTTTGTTAAACTAGAAAGATGTATTTTTCCTGGAAGTGCCCTCTGAGTCTGACCCAGAAATCAGTGACCAAGTCCTACAAGCTGAGAATTTTTAACTGTTTTGTGGATGTAGGCTTTATATGAAATATTTTAAGCTGTACTAATTCTTATCTTTATTCCTCAGGAGAAGAAGGAACAATTCCAGCAGATATAGCCACGCTATTAAAAGCTTCATTGGGTCTTTAAAATGTAAATATGTTGTGAAAGTCAAGGAAAAAAGGTGGTGGTGCACCCCAAGGACTTTTACATTACTGTTGACCAGGAGTTTTATGAATGTTTATAACTTTTTGTAGTTTTCTTTATTTTATTGCTCATGGTATTGAAAATTTTTTAACACCAGTAGCATTCTTTTGATGCTTAAAAGCATAAATGGCCCAAATGTGCCAACCTCAGATGCTGAATAAAGGTTTTGCAAATCACTTTTGAAAATGGGGACCTAATAGTAATTGTTTTAACAGATCTGCTACTGCTTAAATTTGTCAGTATTTTTGTAATTATTTCTACCTCCAAATATATATATATATATATATAAAGACCTGTCTGTTTCACTGGATTCTGCGTGTAGATTTTTTTATATGTGCCTTATTTGACAATGCTCGAGTCTGTTTCTGCTTGTTTTGGTTCATTTGATGTTCCGTACTGGTTTTGTATCCACTTGTTCCAATAAAATTCCATAGATTGACAAAATGTTTTTGTGGTTGTGGTGATTTGGGGCAGGTGAGGAGAAGATGATGTGCATGTTACAAATCAATTAGGCAGCTCTCAAACCAGCTGGAATTGAACTGACTAGGCTTTGTCCAGTAGTAGTTAATTAACAGTGTCTCATTATACTCTAATTACAGTGGTGTGAGAATATTGATTGTAAAAACAACTCCTGACGAATGGTTTGGTAAAGTCTGTGGGTGTTCTGGTCAACCATACATGATTTCTGCAAGTTCAAAATGGGGGAAAATAAAAGCTTTTCCAAAACTTGTTTTCCAAGTGCAGACAAAACTGCTTGGCTTTTCCTAGAAATGTTCTGTGGCTGTGCTATCTGTTCCAAAATGCACAACTGAAATAAAGTGAAGATGTGCTGCATTGTTAGAGAAGAGATATGGGTAATAATCAATTTTCCATGCTGCTTTAATTCCACTGATTCTGCTGGACTAAAAAGTGTGCTTTAACAGAGGCATTAAATGCTACGTAAACACTGGTGTTTAGTGCTACAGCTAATTAGGTTGTGTGTTTCTGTTGAGCATGATGCTAACCCAACTATTACCCCCTTCTACCTGCATGTTCTCTCCTGCATGGTTCAAATGTGGATTGAAACAAGATCCCTGCCCTTCAGGGTGGGGTGTGCAGTATCCTGGAAGTGTATGGGATCAGTTAATATAGTCTGGAGGAGCAGTGGTTACCCCTGGGGTCAGTATCTGTCTTTAGGTGCTGTGAAGCCCTTTTATGTTTTTGCCTTTCTTCCTTTTAACTGTTTCTACTCTTTTTAGCTGGCTTTCTCAAGAGATTGCAGTGCCACCATCTTTGGAGATAACCAGAAACTAACTGGATGCAGTCCTGGGCAGCTGGCTCCAGCTTGGCCTTCTGTGAGCAGGGGCTTGGACCAGATGACCTCCAGATATCCCTTCAACTGTTTGATGGTTCTGGTTCTATTTTTCTGATTGGGCAAGATGTACAGAGGGGAAAAAACACAAACCCACTCTCTCTGAAGTCAGTTGCTGAAGAAGGGAGGAGTTTTGGGAGCTAAAGAAGGAAAAACATGTGAAAAGCCAGAGCAAAGTATGCAAGGAGTTGCAAAGCAGGTGAAGATGGGAATGAGTAAAGGTCATTTCTTTCTGTTCTGACAGTAACTGACTTGTCTCTCTTAGGGGTTGTTTGGTGTCACTCCTGATTCAATTAAATAATACTTGAGGTGTGTGGGGGGGAAGTAAATGTGAAGGGAAATACTTTCCCAACAGTGGCTGTTTCCAGCACAAAGTGTTGCCCAAGTTTGTTGTGGTTTATCTGCTTACACCACACAATGGAGACCTCTCACAGGCACTTCTCCCCCTTGAGTTTGTGTAAACCACTTTCATCCACAGCTGTCCACATTGCCAGGATTTCCACCTGTCTTTTCTCTAGTCCTGGAAGAGCAAACCCTTCATTTGTTCTAAACCTGGATGCCACCACTGACCCCCAGTTTCTATCTCCTACTTACTGACATAGATACTGAGCTGCTGAATGTTTTTGCAGCTGGTGTGTTTATGGAGAACTGGTGCTGGTGTGGGCACCAGCTCAGCTGTGCAACTGCTTTTTTGGCTTGTTTGGGGCGTTTTTGTTTGTTTTTTCATGGGCACGGCATATCCTCAAGCACTTTTCTCAGGCCTTTGAATTTTATTGACTAAGTGGGGTCAGTTTTTTGGGGTTTTCTTTGGAGGTTTTTGATTTGGTTTTTTTGGTTT
>VXBS01001139.1:1247901-1259878 GCA_013400255.1 Sitta europaea | reverse complement strand
TTTTTTTTTTTTTAACAAAACCCTTGATTACAACTAAAGGAGGGAAGTATCTTTCTGAACAGTGAAGGAACATGGATTACAGTGTCAAAGTCAGCTGACTGGCAGAGTGGTAGTCAACTCTCATGTTCTGTTTCTCAGGAATCTGGTCATTTCTTAATTCAAGTGAATTGTTATTCATTCCTTGAAAACATGAGTAATGTCTGTGAAGGTGACATCCTCCTCAGTGCTGAGCTACTTTCTTGAAAACATGGTTATTCTTCTCTGAAAAAGAAACTGAGTTTGCAATTGAAAATATGCAAAGACAGCTTTGTTTTGTGTACATACAGTTGCATGATTCGTAATATAATTATAAAATTAATAAATGAGAACAGACTTTATTTTATTATTCCATAATGTCTGATAGGATTTATGCTTTGATTTATAGTGAGACTTGGGGTTTTTTTCTTAGGAGGCAGCAAATCTATTGCTATCATTACTGAGCAATGGACTCTTTAAAGGATAACAGATGGTAAATGGCAGATGTTCCTTCTTTTTTTGTGTATTCAAAATGGTATTTCTTTTTTCTTACCAAGAAGAGGGAAAAAATTGGGATTTAACATAAACATTTTTTCCCTCAGTTGATAAGTGTGCATGTATATAATTATACACTGAGTTTCTTGATTATTGAGTTAATAAGCTATAAATGAATTCAATTCTAAGAGGTTTGAAGAAAGTACATATGTGTTGTGCAGATAATTTTAAAAATCTGTTATTTCTTCTTGGGTGCAGGGCAGGCTATTCTTGAGCCTCAGAAAGTACAGCAGATAGGCTGCTTTCCAGTGGAAGAAAATAACGAAGACTAGTCAAGGGGCAGAAAATATTTAGAGTACATCTCCTCCATATCTGAGCAAGACACAATGGCTTAGGAAGTTGTGTTTTCAGTCTGGAAAAATTTTGGAAAAAAATAATATTTGCCTCTGAAATGTTATTGTCTGAAATTCATGTAATGAACAACAATTTTTGGAACCTGTTGTAAAGTATCTTTTTGCTTTTGTAATTTAGAATAACAATTTTCCCAGAAGATCATTTCGTATACCTGAGTTTGGCTGTCATGGGGAGGAATGCATTTTCTGTGAAACTTGGGGTCTTCCTTCTCCAGCTGGAGAAGAGGGAGGTGGATTTTTGTCACACAGCTCATCCTAAGGGAGGATGTGAGGAGCCTTCACACTGGATGGACACCATTTGATTGTCAGAGGTAAGGTTGGGGTTTGACAAATTATCTCAATGTGGCCTCTAGAAACTTGGCTAGTTGCAGAAACTACACCTAAACCATATTCTCAGGGGCTCCAAACTAACACAGAAACATGTCTGCACATGGATTTAAGCAGTCTTACCCTTAGACTAATGAATATGCGCTTCTGTTGCTTTGGCCTCCTCTGGTGCTTTTGGCCCAATTCTGCTCATTGACATGTTTGAGGAGATGCCCAAATGCCCTGTGTGTATAAGCATGGTACTAAACCTGCTGAAGTTTTCTCAGTTTTGGTGAAAGGTATAGTTTGTGTTACTGCAGATGACCAGAGCAGGTAGGGTGGCTCCTGCCAGGCTCCTACTTTAGATGAGCGTGTGAAAAGCTGCTGTGTGAGGAGGTGTTTGGGTAGAATCAAGGTCATGGGGGCAAGGCATGAAACACTATCCATGGGGGACCGATTACAACTGAGCAGTTAAGCCAAAGTAGTTTAGGCTGGAAGGATGTGAGTGTCACTTTGCTGGCTTTTCTCTCACCCTCGTTGTTTTGGGTGCTTTGTACTTACGTCAATTTAAACCCCTGTGTATCCCTATGGATGCGCTTTCCATGTTTTTCAAAACAATGTTGTCTTAAAATGTTTCCAGCTCCCACTTGAGTAAATACGTTTTGAGAAGGAAAAGCAGAAAAAAATCTATTGCTGTCATCATTCAAACAGTGTTATTTCTCAGGCATGCACAAAACATGACCTTTCCCGCTTAGTTCCCACTTGCTTTACCACTCATCTGAAGTACAAAGCACTGTGAATGCTTGTATTCCAAATTGAGATTGAAAGAGGAAAAGGGATGTTAAAAAGATTCCTTTTTGAATAACTAAACCCCTAGTCTTCTTTACATTGAAGTTTTATCAGCAGGTTCTTACTTTTCATATTATATTTGTTATTTATCGGCTTTTTGCATTGCATGCTGGAATGATATCTGCACAGTCTACACTTCCCATGAAGAAACCATGGACAAAACATAACAGAGGACAAGTCCTCAGACTGATCTGCAGTCTCTCTTTTCATTTTAGGAACGTCTCACTAAAGTGTCTGGACAGTGTTTAGGAGTTGGATTAAATCCTTTTCATACTACTTTAATTTTGGTTGGGTTTTGTGATGAGAACTGTGGTATTTATACAAGCCTCTGCTGGATGTTGAGTAGGGGAGATGGTGTGTGTTAAAAGCAAGAACATCCCTTTAATTAACTTTCACCCCATCAAGCCCCTACAGGCTGTGATGACTGCTGGCATCCTACCATGCCTGGAGGTTCTCGCTGGTGTTCAGGCCTTCCCTTTGAACACAAGCTCCTCACACATCCTCCTGGCCATGACCCAGCACAGGGTTCTCCTGTGGGACTGTTCCTCTGCCAGGGACAAAGAGTGGAAACACAACAGAGCTGAGCACAGCTTTGTCCAAGCCTGGCACCTAGGCTGGTCAGCTGCTGTGCTGTGCTTCTCACCGCTCTCCTCCTCTATGCAGATACAGTTCTTAACTTTCTCCTTCCCTTACCTCTTTCTTCCATTCTCACTGATCTTAACTTCTCCATATTCTTCTCCTCATTTTTGTTCTGTCCTTCCAAAATGTTCCCCCATTTCCCTGAGCTGACCTGCCCATGTCTCATCCTGCCCATGTTGTAATTGTCTATGGCTCTGATGCAATGCAGCCTGTATTTAAGCACTTGATTGTTGCTCAAAAGCTGAATAATTAATTGTTTGGTAACCAAGTTTAGATTAGCTCCATAATAAGGCAGCTGGATTAGGCAAATGTGGGGGCAAATAAATGTCACTGACCTGTTTCTTACTACAATGTATGTATTTCTGTGTAAAAATAAGTACATATTTATAAGTAATATAGTACATATGTAATGTATTATATTACATATAAGTACGTATATAATGTATTTCTGTGTCAAAATAAGATCTCCTTTGACTTGAAAACTGATCATAACAGCTCTTCCTGTCCATTCATATTTAAATAGGATCATGAGACACAAATAGATGCTTTGTATCTTCTAATAAGAGATATATGAAATATGTATTTTTTTAATGGTGGCAGGGGAGCAAGGCACTTGGGAAATTGTAGGCCCAGAGCTGGAAGGACCTAGAATCTGAATCTTCTAGAAAAGGATGATGAGGAGGATGCTGTGATTTAATCTCAGCCCAGGTTCAGTTTTATTACAACTCATATTCTCTTTGGAAGTTCTTGCCAAGCCCTACTTTTTACCCAGAGATAGCTGTGTACACATTTTAGTAGAGCTATGTAGCAGAAAGTCACTCAGGACGCAGGGAAAATGCTCCCCTGAGGAATTTTTATCTGCTGGCAGGTGCTTCTCAAGATTTATCTGTTCTCTTGGGAGTGTTTTCAGGGCCATTAGTCTGTCAGGTTTCCAAAGGACTTTTCAAGCACCACTCTACACATCCTAAACTGTTCATGGGATGTTTATGGCCACCAGTGCAGGAGAAGCATCCTTTGCTATGATGATAAAGTCTATTATTACCATTGCTTCAAATTGCTTGAAAGAGCCACAGATCAAAAGCTGTTGCTGCCTGCCAGCCTAATATCTAAGGTGGTAGTAACTTAGTTCACCATTACAGTGGATTTTCTGATGTATCATGACTTATGTCAGTGCAATGATGCTTTTTGTGAGGAGCCCATTGTGTGGGAGTACAGATCTTGTATGAGCCTATTGAAGATCTGGAACTGATTGCCCTTTAAATGGGGGCACGGTCGAGTCAGAGTGCGTTTAAAAAGAAGTGTACAGAATGAGTGTTTCTGTGTTAAAATTATTATTGACTTACATATAGTGAAGTGATATGGATAGCTGCTACTTGATACTTGTCTGATTTTTTAATTTTTGTGCTACAGCAGGACAATGCTAATACTTATGCACTGGCTTCTTTAAATGTGTTTATATTCTAAACTGCAGTCCTTGACCAAAATCATCAACTGGAAAATTTGCCAAAGATGATCTGAGTAGTGTCAGAAGAGGAAAAAAACAAATGTTGAGTTATAGAAATTTTAATTTCAGAGCGTATAAGCCAAATAACGGAAGTCCTTATGTTATAATAGGCCATCCTTTCATACACAACAGAAGCATGCTTACTTGTAAACAAAATCAAGTGGGATAGTATTTCCAGGAGGGAGGACTTATTTATTTTCCTGAAGGTACATTAGGGTTGCAGCTTATTGGTGGCAGCCACATGAAAAATGCCAAAACAAACAACAAACCCCACCACACTCTTCAGTTCAGGTCAAAAATTGAACTTGCTGCAGCTGCTAGTCTGCTTTCTAAATGGGCTTTCTGCACATTGATCTTTATGCTAGATTTTCTGTTTTCCCATCAGTTTTACAGAACTAAGCCTTTTCTTTAGAATAATGTCAGCATTTCCTGGTTTATAAGGCATGATGATTTGGCTAGCTTGGTATTTTTTGCAAAACTTTATTTCAATTTTGAGAAAACTGCTGAGGCAAACCTATGCTCTCAGATCTCATTCAGAGACCTGACTCCTTGTGCCTTTAGACAAACTTGAATTTTTCAATTTGTTCCTTGTTAGCTCAAGAAACATGAAATGTTCTCTTGTTCAAGCTTCTTCCCTAAGTATTTTTTTGCTTATCTTGCTTCATCATACTTGAAGTTTTTAAAAAGAGAGACATCACATTGTATTTGCAGACTGCAGTCAAAACTGGTTCCAGATCTTTCATGGACAAGTGGGTAAAGGCAAACATGATATCTGCAAGTGTGCGTAGCAATTTGTCTGGTATTTCTTAATCTCACCTCAACATATAATTATGTAATTAGTTCAATTAATTGGACCAATTTTACTGATTTTTGAGGGCTACAAAATAAGCCATATTCTAAATTGCACTATTTTAACTGCTGTTACATCAAATGCATTTGTAATTCCCTTTAACATTTCTAAACCTTACCACCCTTTGGTTTTCACCAGGATGACACTGACTGGAATCTGCTACTTTATTTTGCCTCTTTCTAAGATGGACCCAGTTCAGGAAAAATAGGAGGAGAAAAAAACCTTTATATAAAGGATCTGAATCCAGATACAAATGAGAGCTGTGCAGAAGAATTCTCAGCAGAGTGAACTATGTGTTTGTATATGCAGTGGGTTGGATGGATCTCCTCATTTCATATTTACTTTAGAACACAGCAGTAGATCAAGGTTTTGGGCAAGGATCCTTTACCTGGTGCTTTTTCCTCTTCAAACTGTGACTCCATGGAGGGAGCTGGTGCCCATTTTGAAAATTCAGGATAGCAAGAGAGCAAGAGAATGCAAGGCTTGTTTTCCACAGGGCAAATGCTGTATGCAACACTTCTAGTGTGAGGGCACACAAAGCCTCTACAAACCTACTTCCCCATGAGACAACCATTTCTTGTGTTGAGTCACATCCTGGAAAGTCAGGGTTTAGGTGCCCTAGGGCACATTAGGGCACTGGCTATTGGTCTCGTTGAACAGTTAAGGCTGTTTATTCCAAAGCCTTGTTGCTACCTTTGATTCAGTGTTTTTCTGAATGATTTGCCTGTGGGAAGAATTTTCCCTCTGGAAATACTGTGAGTAACCATGAGAAATGCCTTACAAAGGAAGAAGAGTTAGTCATTAGGTGATCTCCAGACAATTTCCTTAAGCAGCATTACATCCTTATGCATGCAAGAGACCTTTACCCTTGTTTTAATTAGCAAACCTCTTAATTGTTTGTTGTCTGTAATGTGCATGTCAGTGGTGGCAAATGGCACCATTACTTTGGTGCTAGAGCTACGTTCAGGGAGATTTGAAGAGCAGAGGTTTAGCCTGGTGCCATAAAATTTAACAGCACTTTCAGTTATGCACCCAACTATTTCTGTGTAGGGGTGTGTGTTCCTGGTCAGTCAGCAGGGTGCATTCCTGTTCCCATCCACTGACTGAGTGACTGACTAGGTATCTACAGATGCCTGAAATTCAAAGAACTCTTGGACCAGCAAAAATTTTGCACAGATGACTTCACAAATCTTAGAGCGGCAGCTCCCACATTTTACTAAACTTCTTATCTGCCGTGGAATTTCATCTAGGGCTCAGTTACAGAGGCTGCTATGAAAGGCCATTATGCAGAGAAAATGAAAAACTCTAATTAACCCTTGGTAAGCCTGCCAGCAAATTTTTCAGAGCATAGAATAGGAAACCAAAGTTTCCTAAGGGTATTGACTTTGCCAGCATTCGTAAATGCAGCAGATAGTTACAAAGTGTGTAGTTTAGGATTTCTAAGGTGTCTCTGCTCCTAGTGTTTTTGTGGTAATGGTGCTGCAGCTGCACATTCACTGTGAACAAGTACTGCACACATAAAGCTCCACTGGGAGGTTTGTGGAGTGAGCACTGAAGAAATGCATAGGAAGAACTTTCCTGCATTGTTTCTTGCGCTGCTCAAACATTGGGATCATCAACAATATTCAAAGAGTGATGCAATGCTTTTACCTTGCTGTTAGAACATCTTGTCCTAGAATGTGAATGCCTCTGCACCCTTTAAGTGACTAATTATGCTTTGTCTTTTTAATTTGTCTTACTTAATCAGTATAGAAAACGCCACATAAAAATATACTTTGCTTATACTCTCAATTTTGTTTCAGGACAAAAGTGAGTGTGAATATGTGTGTAATTAAATGTGAAAAGCCTGTGCAGAATTTACTTCAGGTCATCTGAATTCTTAATCTCACCTTAAGTTTCTACCCTGCTTTCCTGAGAACTACAGTGAAAGAGGAATAAGCTATACCACGTGGTGAACTGGCATAAGCTCTTATAAGGAAAAGATTTCCAAAGTCAGTCATCCCTGGCTGAAACAGTCATCCCCTGTTCCACTGCTTCTTATTCCTCTCTGTGGATTTTTGCCAGTGTTTTTTAGGCTTGAGCAGCACTGAAGGCTTCAATTGCCACTTGGATTACAACTATGTTTGAGTGTTTATCATTCTAGTCACTGCAAACAGGAAAGACCAAACCTACAAAATTTGCACCCTAGAACAATTTGGTAGCTTGCTGTCTGGGCTTATTAAATGGTGTAAATGCTTATCAAGAAACATTGCTTTATTAGTAGAAGTCGCCTTGTGAATCAGTTGAGTCTTTTCCCCAAACTAAAGGCATTATTCTTCATTCTGGATGTGAAGAGTCATAGCCCAAGTAGCCAAAAACAAGCCTAATCCATGAAATGAAGGCATTGATTTCACACCCTGAGTATTCAAACTCAAGATCTGTTTAATTTGAACTAAGGCTAATTTAATGAACAGAAGTTAAAAAATACCTCTAAAAGCTGAAAAGAGGCTATTTAAACTAAAAGACATTAAATGAATGGGGTACAATATCCTGCAAGGTACTTTTGGAAGGGTTGGTAAGGCATGTTCTTAGGAACAATTATTTTCTAGTACTTCTTTTGATCCTTTAGGTTTTTTTTTCTTTGCTATATCAACTGATTTTGTTTTCTTATCCCTTTTTCTCTAGGAAGACCTTTCAGGTTGCAAAGGAGTGTCCTTCCTGACCCTTCTCTCCAATTTGGCTTTCTAAACCCAGAGTGAAGGTTGAGGTGTGGTCTTTGAGATCAAATTATCCAGAGAAGCTGAGATCAGCACTCATTTGGTTATCGTCAGGTACACAAAAGCTGCACTGAACAGATCAGGAGTAAAAGCCCGGCTGGATGACAACAGATAAGGCATTTCAGATTGTCTTAACATTTGGATCCAGTCTCCTGTGAGAGCATCAGCAATGAAATTGTAGCTGTCTCACCTTAAAACTTGCACAGGCTTAACTAAAGCCAGAAACCAAATGTGTTTGTGCTCATAAAATCTATAGGTTACTCTTCAATTGCTATTCTTTTTGCCAGCATTTCTAGTAGAGCTTTGGCTATAAGAACCCGTGTTACTCACTTGGCTTGATTTTGGGCCAGTCTGCTGCTTCTATCCTGTGGTCTTCATACTTCTTGCCTGAATAGGCAAAGAGGTAGCGGCTGATCTCTGCTCGTCCTCTCAGGTTGAAATAGGTGAGCTTGTACTGCGGCATGCTGGGCCCTGCTGGGAGGGGGGACAGAGCTGCTTTAGACAGGGTTAACTCAACTCCTTTTTTCACAAAACCACTCTGTGTGCTTGTTTTTGACAGACATACTTGTACAATGCAGAGGAAATATTACACCAAGCCCTGGTGCGTTGCACTTTGCAATCGTTGCATTGCTCACACCTTTTTGTTCTGCATTTGTCAGCCACAGCACACACAGAAGTGGGCAAAGACAGCTGAACCTGCGCTTCCTCCTTTTGTGTCTCTAGAAATATGGCTTGATTTTTTTTTCAGATGGAATAGGAACTGTCAGCTTTCATTTATTTCTCTTGTGGTTCCAAACTCAGGCCATTTTTATTAAGTGATTTTTGGTTTGCTTTTTTTCCAGAGTGTACATCTAAAATTATATTCTGTACCAGCAGAGAGTTGTTATCTTGAGCAGCAATTTTGTTCAGGCCTGCCCTGCTCAGCCCCTACTGCTTATGGAGACCTTCATCCAAGACCAAATCATGAGAATTACCAAACTCTTGTGATTTTTTTTGCATCAGTTATTACCCTAGTTGTTTAAGCGATCACCCAAAATTATTTTAGAAGAAAAATTTGTCATGGAAACCAGGCTATAGTGTTGTTTTGAGAAAATCATCACTGAATTTTCAGTTTCTTGTACAGAAGCCAAAAGAAAACTTGAAATTACTTTTTTAGGTTTTCATGGGGTTTTTTTACCCCTTCAGTTCTAGTTAGGAGTCACGTTACAGAAAGACTCTATTTGTTTCCCAGGGTAATAGGCAACAAAAGAAAATATTTGAGAGCTTGATTGAAAAGTAAGGATGCTACAGGAGAGGTGAACAGGTAAGGCTACTTTAAACTGAAGCTAAGTATTTACACATAACACTTCAATAAGAGAGCTCAGTTGAGAATTGAATGTGCTGGCAAAAGTATAGCAAAACAACCATCTTTCTCCTCACCCAAAGCAAAACCCTTTCTCATTTTTGCCTTGAAGCAGACATTGCATTTACCTTTCTTTTATATGCATCACATTCAGAGTGTTAGTAAGAAAGCCTGGAACACAGATCACCTGCACTAGAACAAAAAGGGAACTTTTTTTTTAATGAATGCTGCCACATAATTTCATGATAGAACAACTCCGTTTAGTCTTGCTTTGAAAACATGTGCTTGAGGAGACAAGAAAACAGAAACAGAAAAGCTTACACTTAACTCACACTAAAAAAAGAGCAAATGCTTTTGCCACTTGTTCCTCTAAAGTCAAAACATGTACCTTCTGTCTTCAGAGTAGCAAAAGCAAAAAGGAAATTCAAACAAACAAAAAAAATCATAGCGAAAGAGCACATTTATGTTCTCTGCTTAATTCATTGTGTGAGTTATCTGTTGTACCACAGCACACAGCAAGCTCAGAAGTGAGTTATTAGTGAATGCAGATCACATTATTAGTGAATGGAGTCTTTTCATGTCAAATGGCCTAGCAAAGAAGCAGGAACAGAGCTGGAAAGTTACCAATGGAGATATCTACAAGTGCTTTCAAACGGAGGCTCCATTACAGTTATTAACTCAACTGTGTTCCTTTGCACAGTATAAAAGAGAGAGGCTTCAGGTGACATGAGTTGCATCAGGATGTGATTAGTTTTTTTAGATGTGTCAATTACTGGAAAATATGTTTGTCTGCTGCTTGGTAAATGCAGCTCATAGATTACAGGTGCAAACGCTTCTTTCTCTAAAGAGATAAATTTTTACTATCCTAGATTTTTGAAGCATGTTTTAGGTAAGTGGCAGAGCTTGGCTACTCCATTTTCAAATTTTGTACCCAGATTTATTACTTGGTATGCTCTATTGCATATATGATAAAACAATATAAGATTATATACTATGAATTTGGATTATATGTCTACAAAGTTAATATAAGAAGAGAGAATGAGATTGTAGCAGGGTTTTATTCCCTTTTCTCCCTCTTTCTGGTGTGGTGTGGTCATTTGAGAGCTAGGAACAGCATTTTCAAGAGGGAATATGTTATCTGAGATTCATGACAGTGATTCAGGAGCCCAAGGGAAAAAAAAGCCCAAAATTTGAGTCTTGATTTTTAGTGTTTTAGAGAAAAGCAAATGCTACTGATTTAATCTGATTTACTGATTTAGTGTTTGTTTCCCTCCTTTAGGAGTGTCAAAGAGATTTTTCCATAAATTTCTTTGAGTCCCAGTGCCCTGGCCTTGCTACACCACTGACACATGGCTCTGGTCTCCTGGCTGCCTCTAGCCCACTCAGCCCCTGTTAGCAAATAGTTGCTGGCGGCTGCAAGGCATTTAAAAGCATAAGAATAGTAGGTTTTTAAGGTGCACTTGTGAGGGACTAGACAGCTGCATAGACAGAGGGCTGGAGATGTCTGAGACCTAAACTTTCCAGTAGGTGAGTATGTTGGAAGAGTGGGAGCACTTTGTACACAAAGACACGTCCAGTCAAGAGTAATGAAGTGATGTAAAAAACTGGGAATCCTGGCTGATGATCAGCAAGTCTCTCTGCCTGTTGTGGTAGACAGTGGAATATTTTGGTCTGTCAAGGAAGCAGAGGAAGCTGTTGTTTGAGTTGCCCAAAGCAAAGCTAAACAAATTTCTAATGAACACACCGTAAGGAGTAATCAAATATTTTTAGTGGTGATGCACTTTTAAGCTTATGATTTTTTTTTCCATCCATGAACAACAAAAAAACCCAAAACCAAATCCACAAGGAGCTTACCAAAAATACTTGACATTTTAAAAGACTTTATAGGTTTACTGTAAGCATGTCTTTGTAAATATTTATATGTTTTATTTATATTTATGTTTACTGTGAAATGTCAGGAGTAGTGCTTCCTAAACAATTACAGATATGTTTCTAAATGAAATAAATGGTTGTGTTCAGAACAGCTTTTTGCCACACATACAAGTAAGCTGATAAGGTTTTTTAGCTTGTCCTTCTTTATCTCATTTTCCCAGTGTGTTTTATACAGAAGGGGATCATGAGGAACAAATTAAAACCACTGAAATAATCCAGAATTACTTAGTGTTATAAATATATATTTTAGTATTGTTTTTTCACAAATATTAAAATAAATGTTATAAGCATAATAGTTTTTTCTGTAGTTTTAACTGCCTGAATAGATGTATAAAGTTTTTTTCTTTACTGTAGTTTAGAATTTAAGTGTAGTGTGTTTCAACTGCCTGAAGAGATAACTTCCAAAAGAGGCCCAAGGAGCTATCGGCATTCACTGCTTGTGAAAAAGAGACCAAAGCCCAAATCAAAAAAATGGTAAGACCTGAATTAAAGTTGAATTGTGCTTGACAGACCCAAAGAGTCTATACAGAACAGTTCTTAGACAAGTGAATGTACATAAGTCCATACATGAAGAACAGTATAAAAATGGGTGGTTCCAAGACACCAGTGTGCTCTTGGCAGTGTACCAACACATTCGGCCAACCATATTAACCTTTGCCTCATTTTATTTCTCTTATTGTCTCTATTAAATATTTTTAAATTTTACCAAAAAAGTGAACCTCGTTTTTCACATTAGTTATTGAAAAATGTGATTTCTAGGCGAAAAATATCTATTCAGTATCTTTGAGTTGGTGTTTGGGGTGAAGATGTTGGAGGCTTTTTGGAGGTGAAGAGCAGGAAAATCTTTAAAAGTATTTAAAATTATTTCTCTTTTTT
>VXBS01001139.1:1143304-1247870 GCA_013400255.1 Sitta europaea | reverse complement strand
TTTTTTTTTTTTTTTTTTTTTAGGTTAGTCATGGCTTAAAAATACTGAAAGGTAGTGGTGGTGGGTGGACCTCAGTGCCCAGATTGCAGTTGTTTAGCCATCTTCTTAGTGCTATTAAATTTTCATTTAAGGTGAGTTCATTGCAAAACCAGGTGTGTACAAAAGCAGGAGGGGATGATTTGCCTTCCACCATAAACCTGCCATCTAAGCAGTGTTTTTCCAATTTCTAACTGACGAGTGTGTGTCTGGGATAGTCTTGTACACCTGCCCTGTCCTACACTGACAGCACTTCTGAGAGGAAGCTCATGTCATTACAAATAATTCTATGGGTGAAGGTGTGGGTGTTAATGTCTTTGTAATGGATCTTAATGTCTCTGCCAACTCTGGGTTCCTGAAACAAACAAGGGTCTGCACAAGCCTGACCTTCTGAACTTTGGGGTGAAGTAGTAGGTTCAAGGGGGATACGTGGTAGGCAGTTCAGGAAGGTTGTTCCTTCCTGGTGCCTCAGCCAGTGGGGAAAGGAAGAGAGGCCAGGAGTCTAGGATAAAAGGAGGCTGTTCCCTCTGAAACCTCGAGAGAGAAAACCCCACGGGCTTGTGCCCCAGTGGACTCTCTCCCTTTATTCAAACAAAGTTGCAGGACTCCTCTGTCTCCTGTGGTGTTTGGGTTTTTCTGACACTTCAGTCCCAGTTTCATTTCATACAGCTTTCAAAGCCATGAATTCAACAGCTTTAAATTTACTATTAAATTAGCTTTAATACTTTAAAATTGTTGACCCGCTTAAATGATTTTCCAGCTTTCCTCTGTGACTTTCTGAAAGCCAGCTTAACTGGCTTTAACATACCATTAAACAAAAGATTAATGGATCTCATGATTAAATTGAACTTGGGGCCACTCAGTGAAAAATCAAACAGGAAATCTTAGAGAATGTCAAATATGTGTTAAGTTGGCATCCACCATTATACTCATGAGACAAAAAGTCATGGTGGAGTTACAAGTGTCTAAAAATTTTATGACAGATTTCAAATTATTTAAAACTGTTTGTGGCTTTTTGGAGATACTGTATTGCCTGATGAACTTGGGATGCTTTTATTCCAGTTGAAGCAGAACTGAGCAGTCAATTTGAAAACTTCAAGCAAGATTAGAATTAAAAAACAGAGCTCAGGAAGGAACCAGCATTTTCTGGGAACTGAAATACTGAGTTTTAGATAGCAGTAGTACAGCAGAGAAAAAGCACTGGCAGGCTGGACGCTGCTCAGGCTGATTTTCATGTGTGTCCCCAGAGCATGCAGCCTCTGCTAGCCAGCGTTGGTCCTGCATTCCCAGCCTCAGCAAAATTAAGCACCAAAACTCTGCTGGGCTCTCTAGAGGAACAGTGTTTCATCTCTCTTTTGGAAAATCCAGCCCTCAAGGTAATATTCTTCAGGCTGGTAACAGGCACCAAAACCTGGATGCATGTGAGGAACCAATGAACTTTTATTTATGCCTCAACAGAGACCACCGTCGTTTTAGGCTCTTTAGGTGGACAACACCTTCAGAAAATGGTGGGAAGCTCTGGCTCTGGGGGGACTTTGCCTAGCAGCATCCCTCGACATTGTCCAGGTTTTATGCTATAAATGCGTTTTCTGGCATGGGGTGGAGAATTACTGTAGAGCTTTAGTGCGTGCTACGTGCGGGAGGCAACTGTGGCACGCGAGGGGGCCGAGGCCGTCGCCATTTTAGAGTCTGTACGCGGAGGACGCCTTCGGAAAATGGCGGGGAGCTCTGGATGTGGGGACACTTGGCCTGGCAGTCAGTCGGGGAGGGAAAACTCCCACCACTGGGCTGCAGGTGGTGAAATTCCTGCTGCCTGGGAAAATTCTCCCTGACCTGCCAGTGCTCAATGGGGCTATGGGAGGAGCCTCAGCACACCAACCAGGGGACTGCGCCATAACCAGGGCCTGCTGTCTCCGTGTCCTGGGGGCGGGAGGCTCGTCTGGAGGTTTGGCTCATTCTGTCCCTGCCTCTCTCTTCCCTTTCCTATCCACCTTCGGTAGGAACACATCTTTCTTTATGGATAAGGAGTTCTCAGATATAATATTTCCCAAGCTTGTGCTTTATTTACACCGAGAAATCTGTTAAAAAGAATCCCTCCATGATTCTTTTGCAGTGGAACGGGACAATGGCAGATACTCAGTATGTGAATTCAGAGAAAATGTTTTAAAATAAGGCAGCACATAATTACATTTTCCTGTGTAAGGTTATAAGTATTTGAGATAACAGTCAGCAGAGAGCTTTCCCTGGTCTGGGAGTGAAGAGGGAAAAAAACCAGCAAAGTTGAGCAACGTGTTTACATGCACCCAAAGCCTGACAAAGGGCTTGTGGTGCAAAGTCCCCTTTAACTGTACTTTAGGCTGCAGGAAATTAAGGGTTTTCTTGCTTTCAGGTTTCATTGTTGTTAGAGGATGTAAAAAAGCCCAGCTGTTCCCTCCAGGAAGCAAGACCAGTAGTGTTAAAGTAAGGTTCATCCAGGTGTTTCTAAAAGTTTGGACTTGAACTGTGTGCTTGGAAAAGATGATGCATTGCACCGTATTTAGATTTATTCAGCATGAGGGTTCTTCATTAATTTAGGCATCACTTATGGAAAGCGCCACAATCAGTGCCTGACACAGTGCTGCCCTGGCTGTGGGCCTGCCAAAAAGGGGAAGCTGGAGCTCTTTGTCTGCCAGGTGTCATTGTCCTCTCTTGAATTGCAACCAGAGCATGACAATGATTCGGGAGTGATGATTCACTCAATGGATACCTTTATTTTATTGTAAGATTAAGCTTGTATATCAATTCAGAGATGAATCCAGCTTGAGTTGCTGGAGCTGATTATATATACTATTTTCATTATTTTACAGGATGAAAGTATGACAACAAATCAGCTACCACTCACGCAAGCCCACAGGTGTCTGTCTGCTAAGAAGAATATTGCTTTATTGTGTGTGAATTGAAGTTTGAGTCCTCTATAAGCACTATTCTATGCAAAGGTGAGGAGCTTTGTGGACTTTTTTTGTTTTCTTTTCTTTTTTTTTCTAGTTCCGCTTTCAAAGCATTTGTTGTTTCTTTATGAAATTTTTCTACAAAGTTAACCTGAAAATCAAAGAAGTTTGAAGCAGATGCAAAACAACCTGATTTAGGTGTCTTACAGGGGTGGATGGGGCACTGCAATTTCACCCAATTCTTCTATTTACTCATATATTTCTGCCACATATGCAGTTTGAAGTCTTAAAATTAGTGTCAGCAGAATGTTTTCCATTAATGGTAACACAGGGATTTCAGAGACTGTTCCTTGTCTTCCTTACTCCCAGTGACAGGGCTAAGTAGTGCTAATGACAGCTAGGATACTCAATTTAGAAAAGGAAAGGAGAGAAGCTGGCTGGGTCTCTGTATATACAAACAAAAGAATCTTTGCACATTGAAGGAGAAACCTTTCTTAGTCTGTCATCTCAGGAGTGACC
Source organism: Sitta europaea (assembly GCA_013400255.1). NCBI lineage: Eukaryota > Metazoa > Chordata > Aves > Passeriformes > Sittidae > Sitta > Sitta europaea. The sequence continues at coordinate 1,244,388 of VXBS01001139.1, read as the reverse complement.
TGACTTCTGCAAGTATGAAGCATGGATTTTTTGTTCTGTTCCTTAGAGTCTGGGGAGAGTTGTGTTGCTTATGGAGTACAAAGAAAAATCTTTATCAGGAAAGTGACTTTGTCTTATTTCACCTGAGAAACATCAGGAATAGTAAGTTCAATTTTGCCCATCTTTTCTTATTGTTCTTCTCAATTCACATATTCTCAATATATTAATTCCTCATCACCGTGACTAGAGAGCTGAGCATTAAAGCAGCTTTCTCCCTCCTCAGTTTCAAAATGATGTTTTAACTGTCCAAGTAAGTCTGTCTGCCTTTATTTGTTTAAATTTTCACATTTCAGAGGAAGGAACCAGAGAGATGAGACTCAAATAGTTACTGTAAATGGCAAGTAAAGAAAAACTTCCACAGCTGTAACTTTATAAACTGCACAAGGTAAGAAAAATAGACAATGTCCATGTGCAGTATTTCTTCCTTTTTATTTAACCAACATAACAGAAAGATTTTGGGAAAGGCATAATTGTTTACATTTTCCTGTTTGAGCAATGCTGAAAAGACAGAAACCATCTGAGAAGCAGCTTTGCCCTGCCTGTGGGTGTGGTGCTGCTCTCCTCCTGGCTACTGATCAAATTGGTTGCTGCAGGAATGTCTTCAATCTTTTTACCTTGAATGAAAAAATATTAGCGATTTAAGAGATATTTTCAGACTTTGAAAACCAAGAATAGTACTGATTTAATGGTTTTGGTTGTTTGGGTTTTCTTCCTCACAAAGGAAAAGGTTTTATTAGTTCTTTTTTCAGCAAAGAGAATAAGACATTTTCTACCCATCTTTTTGTGGAGAAGGATTAGGGAATACTGGCAGATTGATAGAAGACTGCAAGTCTTCCAATGGAAGATTTCTACAGCAGTCTTTTTTGACAGAAAATAAAATTAAAAGTAATTCTAAGTAATTCTATTTCCTGTCAGCTCTCAGTCTGACATAAGCTCTCTCTCTGAAAATTGATGGTCTCTTTTCCCACTCTGGTCCAGTTACAGAAAATAAACTTTTGAATTTGTTTAATTTCTTGTATTTTGAATTTGATCTCTTATATTTCTAAACCAGATAGCAACCTGGACATTGGGGAGAAAAGAGAAAAAATCTATGCACCCTGTTCTGTTTAATACACAAATCATCTGAAGTAAACGTTTATGTAATTTTATGCAGGGTTGATTTTTGAAATAGTGAATTCCAAATATAATGGATACGTCTTAGCATGGTTTTCAAGGTTAGATGCCAGGATCACTTAGAGCACAATATAGATTTAAAATCTTTTTTAGAAGGATTTTGCATGTGCATGCACCTGGTGTGCTGCTTATTGGTGACCTGTGGGGGAAATCAGCATCCTAAAATGAGAAGATGTTTTAAGATATTACTGTGAGAGTATTGAGTAGTACAAATGACCTGATGAATAAAACTCAACTGTCTGAGCAAAGCCTGATCTGTCAATACGTGGACTTAAATAAAAAGGAGCTGTAGGAGACCTTAAAGCAATTATCTCTCTGAGGGAGCTTCAGGCTTTGTTTTGCTGAAGTAGAAAATCAGAACTCAAAAATCCTTGAAGAATACAGAAAAAAAACCCACCTGTATTTTTGCTAAATTGTTTTAGAAAAATAACCACAATGTATCAGTGAAAGAGGAAGATGAAAGATTTGAAAGGGATTTTTTTAAGTGGGAGTCCAGTGTGAATGGGCAGTGAATGTGTATCCACTGTCAAGACTTATTGAAACAGAATGCCAGAGCCCACTGGGTTTCCCTGAGCAGAGTTTGATTGCCCCTCAGGCAACTGCAATCAAACTGATCATAATCAATACAGCTATCTGAAGTTCACCCCGTTTGTTTGAGCTGAAGTGAATGAGTGAGCTCTTACATGTCAGAAGTTTAAGGAGGATTAAGGAGGCAGGGAAGTGGTGGTGGACAGGGCTTTGCTCAGCCACCTAAGCAGCATGTCCTCAGTCTGCCTGGCTTTCCACACCCTTCCTTTTAGGGCCTGAGCATCTGCGGTGACTTTGTTTTCTGTGTGAGCCTCAAGCTTTGGGTTTGCTTCTGCTTGGTCCCAGTTTTATGTAGATAACTTTTGAAATTGTTTTGTGCAGCCTCTTTTAGATTAATAAATTGCACACCCAAGACCACAAAATACTGGAAAATAAAACTGCAAGAGATCTCAGGAAAGATGCAGACAAAGGAGTGGTTAGGATTATGTCTCAGGAAAAAACACTTAAGTCTTTTATTTCCACATCAGATGTTTTAAGAGTTCCCAGAAGCATTTTGTGGTAGAACAAAAGCCTAAATATTCTTAATGCTTGCCAACCCCATGTCATTCCTGTAAAATTCATGCCTTACATCTCTCTCTGCACTCTTCAGATGAATCAGTATGACCTCATAATATCCCTACAAAGCTCCGAGCTCAGTTGTGAGCAGCGTTGGTCTGTATTGTTTAGTTGGCTCTCCAAAGCCAGCTGCTTTTGCCGGGATGAATCATGTCCATTTTCTGACCTCTCATGCTTGTCCAGCACAATAATTTGTAGAACTACTGTCTTGGCCACCTAACATCTTTCCTTGGATGTGAAAAAGTGGTCTTTTTTTTATATCCCAGCCATGTGTGGATGTGAGTGTATGTATATGTGCAAGGGGGAATACAAACACCAAATCCTTTCCCCTGCTTGTCTAAACTACTTTGCTCTTGAACTGTTGCACATCATGAATCTACTGTATAATTTGCTAAAAAACCCAAAATTACAGGCATGAAAGAATTAGGCTTTTACATACTGTATATGATCCCTGTAGCAGGTTCAGGTTTGCCTGGGAAAGGTTTTTATTCACTTTGCTGAGTTCTCCAGTACCACCCACTACGTGTCCTGGTTGCAACTTCCTGGTGTCCTCCTGCTCTGCCCTGCAGTACCTGGCACAGACCACTATGCCCGGGAGGCACCAGTACAGTGGGCTGTGGCACAGATCTCAACTATTTTCTGATATTTTGAAATTAATTTCTTAGCCAGAGTGAGCCTGAGGAGACCCAGAACCTTGCTAAAGTGCTCTTCAGGCATTTCCAGTCTCCTTGAGAGGACCAACAGTGTCAAATGTGGACCTACAGCTCTGAGCAACACCCAGCCAGAAGCCTGGAGTTCACCTAGATTTGGCCATAAGTGAGAAACATGCAGGACTCTTGAGTAACAGTCACTAACTGCTCGGTATGTAAAACCCTAACCTGCATGTTCCTACACTTAAGCAGAAAGTTCTTTCTGAGAGGCAGTTTGCAGCCAGTTTCTCATGGAAACCTCAGCTAGTCTGGCTCCAGGGCAGTCCCAATTACTGTGTGCCTGGCACAGAAAAATGGTCTTTTGGCTGAGACATACAGTTACACATCACAGATTCTGTTTTGTCACATGTCAACTAAACTAAGCTTCTGAGACAGCTTAAACCTTTGTTTTCCTTCCCTCTTTGCATCTGCTGCAAATACAAAGCATAGTACACTTTGCTTGGTATCACTGAATGTCCTTGTTTTCTCTCTTTTTCCATCTCATGCTTATTCTTTACTAAGTCACGCCAGCAATATTTTTAGTTACTTCAAAAGAGATTCAAAAGTAGGCATTTCAGTTTTTCTCATTTCATTGTTGTAGCTTGTTTTATGGGAGCTTTAGCAGATTGCCTTGAGATTAGACAAGGTTCTTCAAAGTGGTGGCACTTTGAAATGTGTATGTGGGATTTGGCTGATTTTTTTTTTTAACTGTTTTGACAGTTAGTCCAAGAAGCATGAGGTAAAAGAGAAAAAGGAATATTTGAGATTTGCAGCATATATAAGTCTCCAGCAGGTGTGAATAAGCAGTTTCTGGGGCAGGGCATGCCCCCTACTAGCCCAACGCCAGCCATGTCATTGGCTACTGTGCCATGTAATTACTTTCTGGTGAGATTTCAATCAAAGATGTTTTGAAAATGAGCACCAATTTCAACTGCTTCTGCTTTCCAACTGCTTTGGGAGAAGGTTGTGTGGGGCAGACAGCAATGAGAAATGTTATAATCAAAGCCTTAGAGCAGCAGAGCATGTTGGGCAGTGGCACAGGAGCGTGGCTAACCTGCTTGCTTGTGCATGAACCCAGAACTCTTTCAAGAATTACTTTGTGTATATTTTCAGCTTAAAATTTGGAGAGCTTCCGTCTTATTTCTATACAAATAGATTTGACTGTGTGCCCGGGCATGTGTGTATCTGCAACAGGGAGTAATTTACACAATGTACGCATTTTTAGGGAGAGGTGGATTCTATTTTGGATTAAATAAAACAAAAGAATGAACAAAAGTAAACTTTAAAAAGACCTCTGTGTCTTTTTTTCTTTACAAACGTTGCAAGTTTTGAGTATAAAAGTACTAATGTTTACAAACAGTTGTAAGGAGTAAAGAAGCCCAGGAAAGATACTTTATAGCTACGGTTTGTTTGCTTGGATAATCTGAAATGAACAGGGGAAAAGAGACAGCTTTTAACAGAGGAAATGTGTGTGGGAGGATTATGTATATAGGAAAATGATGGCAGTTAGAATGAAAAGAAAAAAGTCCTCAATGACTATTTAGAATATCATTTTGAAGTAAAAGACAAATAACAAAAATGCCTTCAACTTTTGATAAGGAGAAAATGGAGTGAGTGGAAGCAGATGCAGGAGATTTTTTCCTCTATAGAATGATGGTGGGAATTAGGGGTAGAATATGTTAATCCATTGGTTTAGAACACAGAAATTTGAAAATGAACAGAACAGTGCACAAAAATTACCTAGAATAATTGGTAGGTGCTGCTTGAAATTAATCTAATTTCTCTGACATTAACTTAGATTTAGCTTGGTTATGTAACTGAAGGCATTTTAGTCAGCCTTTACATCTGGAACGTTGGTTTGAAATGGGTTTTCACTTACTGAAAACTCCCTGCAGAATGCCCAGAGCCTCCTCACTCTTTCTTTGCTGATGAGGTTGTCTTTTCCCTGGCAAGTACCCTGACACGCAGCCTGGTTATCAAAGTAGCTGAGCACTGGCTGCTCGAAGCACTGATGAGGAACGGGGGCTTGCTTCTACAACAGTGCCTGTTTGTTTCTGGAAAAGCAGTGCACAATTTTGAGTTAAATCTGGTTTTAGTCGTGCATGCAATTGTACAGATGTCCTAAGTGCTGAGGGCACAACTTAAGGATGCCTGCAAGTAGCAAAGAAGGTGCACAGATGGGGTACTTGAGTCACTCTTGCAGCCACTGCATGGAGCTCCTCTCTGCCGGTAGCCCCACTCAGAGAGTCAGGCTGAATAAACCGAACAAATCTCTAAAAATTAAATACCCTCTTGCTCTACACGCAGCATGATTTGGCAGACTACCCTCCCACACAGCTACTGTAGCGGTAGCCTAGGGAGGGCAGAGTAGGATGAGAAGAAGCGAGGGGAAAGAGAGAAGCCGCGCTGCAGCGGTAGCAAAGGCGAAACAGAACTCACTCCGGTGCGGCGATGCGCGGTGCGTTCCTCGGCGCACGGGAGTCCCTCCGAGTGCCGACCCCGAAAAGGCTGTCGCGCTCCGGCACGGGTCCTTAATATGCAAACCGCTCCCTCCCCATGACCGCCTGCATGACTCTCCTCCTCCCCCGTCTCTCACACACACGGTATCTGCTTCATTCCTGATAACAAGCAAGTTTGCTGACTTGGGGCTAGCAGAGCATACTGAGTGCTGGAATTTCTTGGCTTGCGTTCAAAGCAAATTTAAAGGGATAAAGTGCCGTTTGAATCTATATAATAATAATAAAGACGGGCACTGAGGAGTTGAGTCGGATGATGGGTGTTTTTTCTAAATGTAAAATGTGTGAAACAGGCCAAGTAATGTCTTCACAGATTATTTCTACCTAATGTGAAGCCCATGCTATTTGATATAGTTATAGAGTAATGCCTCAAATAGCTGCAAATGGATAGTCAGGTATAAAACCAGCAAAAACACCCCAAAACCTTCCACCATCAGCACCAAAAGACCCCCAACTCCTAAGCCTTTCACATAAAGAACTAAGTGTGATTTAAGTTGGTGGTTTTGGTGGGTGGGTTTTTTTGTTATCAGTGAAGGATTTGTGCAAACTGTGTCCATGAGTAATGCACATTTGTAGTGTGGCTGTCACGGTACTGCTTCTCATCTATAGTGGATGTTGTGCTTTTCTGTTTGTTTTTTCTTTCTCCTTTTCATTGTATATCGGCCTTAGCAAAGTCCATTTGATGTTCCTTTCCTTTGCTCTCCTCTGAACATGGCAGTAAAATGCAGCAGAATTGGAGCAAAGTTTTCTGATGCTGTAGTCCAATGTGTACCACGCAAATCTGCTCTGAGGCTTTCTTCACTTTGTGTCAATAAGCAATGGTGTGTTTCCTGCAGGTGCAAAGAGTGGTGCTAACCAAAGCATTAGATCACACTCTTAATCATTTGCTGCAGGTCAACTCATTTTCATGTAATACATATTTTTTACTGATGTCAACAGCTGAGTATTCACAACCCAACAGCCTTTACAGCTAAGAAAAAATTTACAGAAAGAACCCTAAAGTGTCTTCTAATTGGGGCTGGTGTAGACTGAGCAATAAGCCAGATTGCTGAGGCTTACCTTGGTGGTGGCACTTCCATTCTTTTAGATTTGCCTTGGCTGCAGATTTATGTTTTAATATTCTTATTCTCCAGAATGTCACCTTGGAGGAGGTGATTTCCAGTGCATGCCAAAAAGTAAAGTTTAAAGTGCTCTAATACCATATTTCATCAGTTTTTAATTGTTGACTTTTGATAAAGCAGCTTGTATGTAAAACAGTTCCTTCAGTTGCAGAGAAGCAGTTTGAGAGTTTTTCTTCATTTCATTAGCAGAAAACTGAAGGAATGTTTATGGTTCTAAAGCAAATGAAATTTGAAACTTATTTTATAAACGTTTGCAAATTTTGAGCAACTAGGAACTTTTATTTATTTTATTTTTGGAGCAGAGAGTAGAACATAGCAGCATGTTGTGGGATCTGGTTCTCAACCTTCTCAAAGGGAAGCAGAAAGTATTATTCTCCAGGAACTATTTTCAACCGACAGCAGTTTGATCCTACCCTGGCAAGGTTACCAGTAAAAATACATGGTAAAGCATTAGTAAGCACACTGGTAATCTAACCTTTGCTTTCTTTCCCTGTGAGCCATTTAATGAGTTAAAACTGTACCTTCACTCCAAAGAGTTCCATTCAATGAATTGGTATGAAACACAAGGGCTACAACTGTGCTACAATTATCCCTTCAATGACTGATGAAGATCTGAAACCCCCTTTTTCCCTTTGCTGTAGGAAATCTTTAATGTAAATCAGGGAGAAAAGGTTTCCAACTTGTGACAGGAGTGGCCAGGACCAAATTTTTCACTACCTGTTTTGAATGGGTAACTCATTACCTGACCAGTGGAAGTTGCACTCAGGCCATGCATCATGGGCAGGCATTATTCCCTGCCCTCACTATTGCTCTGGCAGGAGCATGGGTATGCAAAGAGCAGGATTTTTAATAGGAGTACCTATTACTCAAGCTGAGTACAGCTCTTTACATGATCAGGAAATAGACTCTCCTAAAGAAAAACTAATTCTTCCTTTCTGCCAGATTTGGCTCAATGCATGTGAATTATCAAATAAATTCCTCTGCATTCTAAAATGGGAAGCGATTTGTGCATACAATTTCAAAATAATGAAGTTAGTAATGCACTGACCTGATCTAACCTTGGTTTCATTTGCTGATGATTTCTTACAGATTAAGCTCTCCCTTTCTGTTGCCCTTTTGGCCTGCAACTGCTGATGACAGCATGAAAAATTGACTGAACTGCTTAATGAAGCAGTCAGGCTGTGTATCCATCTGTTACATGAGGTTCTTTGCCTGAAATGTCTTTCACCTCTGTCCAACTTCTGGAAACTTCAGGGATGGGAGAGCAAACCAGTCAAGATCATGATGTATTAAATGAAGCATGTATAAAACCTGGGTGCGAAGACATCCTTTCATATCCAACGCCTTTCCCAGGAACTGCAGCAGGGGACCTTTAACGGCAGGAGCTGCACTCAGGTGTCCTGGGACTCAGCAGTTGACCTCTTGCCCGTTTGTCTTTTGGTCATGGAGCAACATCCAGGTTTCTCATGGTTAGCTGAGCCCCACAGACAACTCTGCAGGCATTTATCTGGCAAATGTGTGAAGTCACCAAGTCAGTGAAAGGATGTTGTCTGTGTGTTTTATACAGGGAAGTGAGGACATTAAGTCAATGATGCATTTCCTTTCTTGGTCAGTATGGGGGTTCTCCTCGTGGTTTGAAAGCCCTAGATAAATGCAGAGCAACTGACATGGATTAAATTTAAATCCAAGATTTAGTTCAGCAGATGTCCCTTTCAGGGCATTCACAGGCTATTAGGGGATGAGTACACTCCAGGCAGATCTCCTGCCCCGTGATTCCTAAGTATTGAGGGATCATTCTGCCTATTGACTTGTGGCCAGACCTTCCCCACCTCTTCTGTCCCAGCTGCTGCTTCACCCTGTGCTTGGGAACTGATAGTTAAGCAGAAGGTTTGAAACAAAATGTAGCCTCTCGTGAAGTTGCCTGTGTTCTGTTGCAATTGTCTGTGATGAGATAGCTTGCTTACTGCATGTGCCAGGAAAAACAGACATTATTCCTGATGTCTTGCTTTGGGAACAGTAAGAGGCCAGCTCCCCAGAGCTGAAATGGGAGTAAGCACATTGCCAAAGTGCCACTTTTACCCTGCTGGGAAAGAAATTGAACCTTTTTTTTATGGTGAGTGGACTTTTGCACTTCACAAAATGTGGGGGCATTTTATCAAGACTAGCAACCTGCAGTTAGTGCACCTACTTGTGTGTTCAAGGGAGTAAATCCACTCAAGTCAGAAGTTTCACAGTAAACTTAGATATAGTTATCATGTTCACTTCCTTAGTAATTTCCTCACCTAACTCTGCCTAGTTTTGGGGTTTTTTTTCCTAATTACAGTATTATGCTGCTATTAGAGACTTGAGCAAACTAGTATTTAGTATAAGACACAGGAAATTAATAATTACAAGTTTCATCATTTTTAAGCCACTTGAGGAGGGATATTAGGCCTGCAAAATGCAGCAAATGCACTTGGTCTTTTATGTATATACATAATAGAACTCAGCAATTTACCTTCTCTTTTAGCAAGCAGTAAATTCAGCCAGGAAAGTACACCTTCACAAAGATCTAATGTTGGACTTTTGCAGCTTAAGTTTACAAACACTTTTTACCAAAAAAATGCTGGGGGGAATATTGAAAATACCAGCTTTTATTTTTTGAAAAGCTGACACTTTTAAATTTCATGGAAAAACACCCTCTATGTGTCAACATAAGCACATTTCTACACATGCAGCTTGCTCTGCTCTTGCATATTCCATTACACTTTTGATGATATTTTGTTAAAAACTACAGAAGAGTCACAAATTCATTTAAAAGAAATTATCCATTTGTAATCAAATATCCTTCTAGTGTTACTGTAGCTCTAGTAATAGGCCATGCTTAATGATCAATGAGATCATTACACGAGCAATAATGAGATTTGCTTTGGAAGCAGAGCAGCTTAGAGAAGCAATCAACTATGGACAAGCCTGCAATTTTGGGGTTTTAAGTTTAGCCTATAGCTTTTTTTTCCTCTGCTCCTGTCAGCAGGAAGCTTTTGTGTGTACAGTGAAAAGCATCAGCTGAAGGATTCATCTTCAAGTTACTACATGGACAGCCATTAGGAGCTGTGTGTTAGACACAGTTCTTCATATTCAGAAGTGGTCTCTTGGCTTTATTCATAAGTAGGAAGGCTCACAGCTACAGGTGGTTATTTATATGAAAGACCCTGATCCAAAGTCCAGTGAAGCTGGCATAAGGACTTGTGGACTCTCATCTCAGGTGCTGGTTTTGCCACTGGGAATTTGGGCAGGATCATAATGAATTGTTTAGTTGGAGCATTTGGAATTGCCTTTTCTAGTGTGTTTCCTCAGCATTTCATGTAAGTAATGCTCAGTCCTGAGCTAGCTGGCAGACTATTTGCTTCATCTTAGCATTTCTATAGATGAGAAACTGGCCAAGGTTTAAAAAGCCAGTTACCCTATAGAATGCATTTATCCTAGTAGCTTTTCTGCCTTAGCAGAGGAGCAATGACACTTTTTTCAGCTCATAGGGAGTTACATGCATACATGACAATTAAGTAGAAAATCTTGATGAACAGCCAGAGGACTCAACTGTTCAGAAGATGCAGTTCAGCACAGAGACACTGAATGGAGGTCGTTGGTATGTTCAGCTGATGGCTACCTCCTACCTGTTTGAGGTCTCTGTACTGAAGCTTTGTTTCCCATTACATCCTGCAGAAATTTGTCATGGAAATGAAAAACCACATGGCCAAGTCAGAGCTGATCAGCTGCTTTTCTGATTTCAATTAGCTTTTTGTTATCTCTGCTTAAAAGGGAAGGAAAAGTTAAGAAATAAATAACTGTACAAGTTGCAGAAGATAAGAAAGCTTTGTTCCTCATTTGCTCATGTGGTCAAAGTATTGATGAAAGCTGGAGATGCAGTCTGCTTACATTGGAAAGATAAATCACGAGGTTTCACTCCCTTGTGGGCCCTTGCAATTGTATCACGTTGCATGAACAACTACGTAAAGGAATCAGATGTGCTTTATGAGCAGGAGAATAATCTGTGATTCACAGAAGTAGGTCAATGCAATTAGTGAAATGTTAAGACTCATAATGTAATGTAACATGTGCTGTCTGCCTGATTCCATCCACATCAGTTTCAGCAGGGATAACATTAGACAAATGTGCTACTTAACAAACAAATAAAAGCTTTTAAAGGGAAGACTTAAAAACGTGAAACCCCTTCATCTCATGTACAAATACTGGATGGTCCCACTAGGAAATTCCCAGGGAGCTCTGAGCAGGCACAGGACCTGATTACAGATATGCACTTGGAGGGATGAAGGAGGAAAAATCATTCACTTCAACATTTTGAAATTCGAGACTTCTTAAAGAAACCCAATCTCTCCATGCCATCCTTTGGCAATGTGGAATGGCAATCCTTCATGCCATTCCACAAAACAAATCATTAGATATCACAATTGCTTTCAAGGAAATTGAAGAGGATTAAGAAGAACGTGCTTTAAAAGCTTGATTTGGTTTTGGTGTTTTTGGTTGGTTGATGTGGTTTTGTTTGTGATTTTTTTCTTTTAGTTCTTTTGGGAGGAATCTTTGGGAGTTTTTTTGGTTTGTTGTTATTTTTTTCTTTTCTGAATTATTGCTCAAGGAGAAGTCTTCTCTTCCCAGAATTATGTGAGGCTGATCTGTCAAAGTGAGTGGGACAAAAAGATCCATGTCTAAGCCTCAATATTTTTGCCCTCATGGCTTCAGCAGTGACTTTCTAGCATCAACTGCTCTAATCACAATGGAAACCAGTATTAGTAAATCCAACATAAATTCACTAAGGGAATGCTTGTATTTTTGTCCAGATGACAACAGAACCCAGCGAATTCCGCAGCCAGCTCACTTCTGAAACTCACTGTATCCCCAGTGTATTGGTATGGTGAAGGAGGTTAGAGGAAGCATAATATAAATTAAAAAAACTGTTGAAAATGCCAGGTGACAAATGGTCTTGACTAGCTAGAACACCAGATCCTTTTGATTAAGGAGAATTTTTTGGGAAGAATTAACACCAATGGTCTGAGGTAGTTCTTGGAACTTATTGCAGAAACAAGAGAAAGAAGGGGTAGATCTTTGTGTACCAGAAAAAGTTTGAACTTAAAAACCGGGGAAGCTGGAGTGTGGAAGTCATTACAAGAACAGAATAGAAAATTGCCTTGAATTTATGAGCAAGTAAATGATTTATTTTTTCTTTTGTGCTTAAGGAGAAGGGGACTCTTCATGTTCTGCTTCTCAGAATAAAAATAATCTCACATTTGGATTGCTAGCTGTTCTTCCTCCTCCCTGAACTAAGCAATAATCCAAGGTGCCTAAGTGGAAGTTACTCAGGTGTTCTTTGTCTGAATTTATACTGGCTATGGAAAAAGCAAAGTAGGTAGGTAAGAGCAATTTAGTCTCTTCTGTTCTCTGCTCCTTTCATCTCTCTGGTGGTTTCTGAAGCTCTTACACAAGTGCAGCTCCACCCCTGTGTTGCCAGATGGTGTGACTGTGCTGCGAGTGAGCCACACTCAGCATGAGGTGACACTTCTGTCTAGCTGGGGCTCTTGGGGACTTCAGCTGACGTGTGCTGCCCTGCCCCATGGTGCAATCCTTGAACTGGCAACACAATCTTTGGCCTCAGCCTTTCCTTCACATCGTTTTCTGGGGGCATGCTGTGTTCAGATCTGCAGGCATGTCTTTAAGGGTGCTTGCTTCAGTGGCTTGAAGCTCATGGTGTAGACCCCAGGTAACTGTGTGTGGTAGGCAGCTGCAATCCTAGTTCACCCATAGAAAGCAAAGAAGCATAGAGCAAGGGGCAGAGACCCAGAGGCCATTTGTAAAGGTAGTTATAAGTATTTTACTTTTCTATCTCTGTCTCGTGATTCTCTACAGTAGTTGCAGGCCCAGAGAGCAAAGCAGTGTCTTTTGTTTAGTGGTTTAAAGTGCAGCAGAAGGGGAAGGGAGCTAGCATTTAGTTGATGTTAGACAGATGTAAACTATAAAATTAATTAAAAATTAACAACAACCGGGCATGATTAGGATGAGAATCAGTTGGGATAAATTCTTCAGGGAGTGCAACAGGGATTGCCTTTGGCTTCAGACTCTCTGGAAAATGGAGGGGTGTTTGCCCCTTTCCTTTTTCTCAGGTGCCAGAGAGCCTGAAATAGCCATTTTCTGGAAGAGTGATCTGGGTCAAAATGCAGTTCCTAGCAGCAGTTTTGCTCCGTGTTCCAACTCTGATAACCAGACATGGTGGTTAATATGAAAGCACAGAGCAAAACTTCACATTGCTTTTGTGGAGACAAAATGGAAAAAATACTAGTAACATGCTTATTTTAGCTTTGGGGAGCTATTTGTAGGTATTATTAAGTGCCTGATACATTGAGTAGAAAAGATGTGTCCATCAGCAGCAAGCATCCAAAGATATTTATTCATAATGATACCAAAGTTTCCAAAGCGACAAAGATGGCACCAAGCAGTGTCATAGCTGGAGGAAGTCTCTTCAGGATAAAATGAACTACATAAAACCAGTTGAATTTCTGTTTTCTACCAGTTCAAAATTATTCATCGACTTTGGTGATTTGAGATTTAATTTTTATGGAGACCAAAGCTTATTCTGTCAGGATTCCTGGATTTACCTTCTTTCCTTCTCAGCACAAGAGAAAATAATGTGAAATGCCTCCAGCTTTCCAGAGATGGGACTTTCAAGGTCAATATCAGTACTTTTATTGCCTCATCAAGGGAAGCCTGAAATGATCAAGATTGCTGTCTGGTGAGTTGTTCCTAAGAGGTTTCTGGGTTTGAGTTCTGGGTACTCTGTCAAGTATGATGTTGTGAAAAAGTTTATTTCTGCCCACCCTTCTCTTTCCAGTGTTCTTTTCAGGAGATATTGATGGCGTAACAGACAATTGTACTTCAACAGAAAAGTTTCTGGGTGTGGGTGCAAGTGCTTTGCTAGCAGAATGAAAAACAAAACAAAAATTGGAAGGACACTGAGTAAAAAGACCAAGCTCTGCCCTATTGTAGTCTTTGATATTTTTGTCACTGTCTAATGCAGAAAGGAAAAAAAGTCTTTGAATATTGAAGTAAAATACTTGTTTTGAACATATTTTGGACTATTCTGTTGTGGGAAATAGCGAAGCCATAAAACTCTCAGAAAGCTATGTGAAAGTAAATCTCAGAACAGAGAAATGTTAAGAAAGTGAAGAGGAGAAAGGTCAGGAAATAATAATACTATGTGCAGTATAAATATAGGCCTTAGAAAATATGTTAAGCAAGATAGTTGAAATATGTAAGCTTAAAAATAGAGCTTTATCCTTTGTTTTAGACTATTACAAGTGAGCATTGTTAGAAGCTGTATGTGTTAGTGTACTAATTGGCTTTAGCAAAAGATTGTCAAGTTTTAGTGATATCCTACTGGCTAAAAAGTTTTTAAAACATCTCGTAACTAAGAAAACTTCAGCTGCTGTTGCAATGCCTGAAGCTGTTTCCATCTTCCTGGCATAACTCTGTAAAATAAAACTGATAATTATGATGGAATAAAAGCTTTGAGACAGCCGCTCCAGCAATCTCATCCCATGCTTTGTGTGTGTATATATATATATATATATATGTAAATATAAAAAAGAAGAAACCAACACAATTACAACATTCTGTCTATCTTCATAAAATTGTAGGAGGACATAAGTTGTTTGAACTGCAAGTTTTTTTGATGTTTATCCAAAATATTTGCTGTAATCTTAAGGCTTTTGCAACATCATCTTTATCAGTAAGTGTTTTTCTAAGCAAACACAGATTCATTTTTTCCAGGAGTTCTACGTACCTGTGTAAGTTGTCCTTTTCTCCCTGATGTTTTTTTATTTTATTGTTTCTATAACTAAGATTATTTCTTACCTGTAAATTGTTGTTATGTTGTGACCTATGTAGTGATATTTTACTGCTGGCACATCATTTGACATACTATTTTATGCCAAGCATCAAAATTGTGAGTGTACAGCAGCTCATGAGCAATAGAGTGTTACCGCCAAACTCTATATGTTAAATAATCACAATACTTTTGCAGGGGTGCAATGAGAAACTGATAAGAGAAAAGCTGAGACAAGAAAGTGAGACAAGATAATGTATCCATAGGTTTTCTGTTCCATTGTTGAGCTTTTCTGGGAGTCATTGTGAAACAAGTCACTTGTCCAGACAATGCTCCCTTTTGTACCTTCCACTGATTCAGAAAGCCCAGGAAGAGATGAGTGGCCTGGAGGAGCTGGCTGGGTTGTTGGGGTGGGGCTGAATGTCAGATGTAGGTCTGCATCAGCCTGGTTTTGTCCCTAAAGATAAAGCAGAGGAATTGGTCCAACCCCAAATGTTACACTGTCAGTCTGACACGTAGCCTGCAGGCAGCTTTCTTGCCTTTTTACCAATCTCATGACCTATCTGAATGAGTGATCAGGAAGTTTTTGCTCATCCAGATAGTCTCCTGAATTTGTTAGAATTTACCCAAGCCAACCTTGTCTCACACCCCTCTCACTCTCCCTGCTGATCTACACATAGCAAGGGCTGCTTCTTTCCCCTCATGCAGCAATGGCAGTAGCTTGGACAGATCCCTCCTGGAAAGGGGTGGTTGGAGTTGCAGAGTCATAGTCTTCAGTTGTGGCTAAGTGAAAGCTGAGGCATTTGAGAGACAACCCTGGCCTGTGTGCAGGCAGGGTTGTAGGCTTGGTGTATGCCAGAGCTCAGGTACTGCTGTTTCTCTTCAGATGACATTTTTCCCTTATCCTGTTCTCTACATTGGTGTGTTTCCCAACAGGAGAGGATGCTGTTACACTTCCTTCTGTGCCTTGTGTGAAAATCATAGATTCTCTTCATGTGGTGAACACTCTTTATCATTGCAACATACGTGCAAAACACAGAGAATGTGTTCACTGCACTTTGTACATCTCCTCCTCCATACTAAAATACTCCCTGCTGAGTATTGTCTGTTTTGAAATTTCTACTTTTGCTAAGATTTCTCTAAACTTACTACTTTTTAAAGTCTGCTTGTGTAAAAGCTTCCAGTAATATACTGCTGTTTTTCCTCTAAAGAAATGGTAAAAATCACTGGAGAGTTCTGACTTTTTAACCACAATATTGAAGAAATTAAAGTACCTTTGTGTTTTTGATAAATCATACCTTGCAAATTTTTGAAAGGTGCTGAGTTAATAGCTAAAGTGGAGGAAGTTGCAAGAGGGACTCTGCTGTCTGCCTACACCTTGTACTGCTGTTCTCTTACCATAATCAAGCATTGTTCTGACAGCAAAGGAGATGGGAAGCATCCACAGATTATGAAATCCAGCTAGTGAGGTAAGGATCCCTCTTTTCTGAGTTGTCTGTGGAGGTTTCTATCCCCAATAGGAGCTGAAAAGTGACATTTCTCTTTCCAACCTGAGATGGATCAGTTACCTTCAGATAAACAGGCCTTCAAGGACCCTACTTGAGACACAGCATAGTGCTCTGGAGTAAAAGTACAGTAAGAGTTTATCTGGAAGTAGCTGTATGTGCATGTTAGTGTTTGAGAGCAAGGTAAAATTTTGTCACCTTCAGAAATTCATTTGTTGATTTAGTTACTCAGGAATGCATTTATTTGCATTCTTAGGGGAAAAATAAAGGTAACAAATTTTAGTACACATTCTCAAAGTGTAGCATGGTTTATACTTTCTCACAAGATTTATTTTTCATAGATCCTTCTACTCCTAAGCAGAGAACTGAACTGAAAGCAATCACAGATGATGCAAGGATTATCTCTTTCAGCACACAAGTTACTGGAAAGAGGATTTACCCTTTTGTATGACTTTGGTTCCAAACACTTTAGCAGATGACATGTTTGTTCCATTGCTGAAGCTATCCTTGACCTAATTTTCTCATGTTATCCCCAACTAGAGGGTAATCAATTGAAACTATTTGGAGTTACTTGTAGCCCAATGAAAACTGCAGACCATCCAAAATGATGTTACTTGTGCAGGAACACAGCAGTAATGAAATGACTTTATAATGTTGCTGCTGCAGATTATGGTGTTGATGGTAGAGTAGTTTAGGTTGGAAGGGATCTCTTGAGATGTACAAGTCAAGCCACTCTGCTTAAGCAGGTGCAGCTCAGGGCTATGTTCAGCTGGGTGTTTAATAGCTCCACAACCTGTTTCTGTGTTTTCCCACCCTGACAGTTTTAATGGTGTATCCTTGATGGAATACAGAAGATGGAATTTCATGTGCTTTGCTGTATATCCACTGCTTCTTCTCCAGGCTGAACAGTCCTAGCTCTTTCATCTCTCCATGTGTGATAGATGTTCTGGTCCCTCAGATGTCTTTGTGACCTTGGGCTGGTCCCACTCCAGTAAGTCCATATCTTTCTTATATTGGCTTGCCCAGAATTGTGACTGGAGCTGGTAAAGGTACACTCACTGGAAGCAACAGTCTTCAATTGTTTGTGGATTTGTGCTGTTCTCTGGGCAAAGTTGGAATACCTAAGTTAATTATGCAAATGTAGGACTTATTCCAGGAAGGTGTTGTGCAATCTCATTTTCTGTAGCACTTGATATGAGCTCTCAGACATCAGCCTAAGATTTTCAAATACTACACAACAGAAATGTGGAAAAAACACAGCCTCTTCATGATTAAGTTAGACTAAAACCCACTTGTTCCTACACAACATCGTGCAGTGCCAAATGGTGATGTGAATTTTTCATAAATTGAATAGAGAAGACAGTTCATTGATGTTAAAATCGTTGAAATTATGACTCATAGCTTTTTTTTCCTCCTCTTCCCTATTGGGGCACAGTCCTGAAAGTGGCCTTTTCTCTGTTTGAAATTGATGACTCTCTTCCCAGTCACAGGATGGGAGAGTTATTTAATGAGTCCTGAATCACTCTTTGATTCCAAAATAGTGAGGGCAGGAGCCTGGAAACAAAGTTTTACATTATTATGGATGATACACATGAGGAAATGTGATTCTCAACTTATGAGTGCTGTATATATTCAGCCTGATGAAAGTTCATGAAAATGGTGTTGTAAATAGATTTACCAGAAGGTGTATTTTAACTTATTTCTAGAGATAAGTATTGATCAAGAAAAGAGATCAAAGAGTGCTGAATAAGTAATCCAGCTATGCCTCAGAGAAATATTGGAAATTGATATTTAAATAAAATTTCTTCTAGTAGCACATAGATTAAAAAAATAATAAAAAGAAACTTAACAAATACCTCTTAACTCAAGAGAAATGATCAGTAATTTGGTGACTCCAATTGTTTACTTGTCCTCATTCCAGAAGAATAGTTTTCATCTTGCAGAAGCTAAGGACTTGCCAAATAGGCTTATCTGGCCCTAGGTGTTCAAACTAAGACCAGTTCTTTCATACTGTGTTTTCCAGTGTTACCCATCTGGCATTTACTACACTGTTCCTGCCTCCCACTACTGACATACCACTCCTACCTGGTAGGTAGGGGTCTAGTCAACGTGCCCAACTTTGAGAGTCAGAACAGAGGCTGGATGTGAGCTGGTGTCCCTCGAAGGCAGGCTGGCA
The DNA here is from genome assembly GCA_013400255.1 of Sitta europaea. Classification (NCBI taxonomy): domain Eukaryota; kingdom Metazoa; phylum Chordata; class Aves; order Passeriformes; family Sittidae; genus Sitta; species Sitta europaea. The sequence continues at coordinate 1,226,156 of VXBS01001139.1, read as the reverse complement.
GCACTCAGGCACTGCAGTGTGCTCCTCACATAGACAGGGACACGTCTGTTCCAAGTTTTCCTCCCTGTGACCTCAGCTTACGCACTTGGGGGTTTCAGTGGTCTGACAGGCTGGATTAAGGCTATTTCTCTCAGGTAAGCAATGCAGGTAAATGCAGCTTCTGGGGCCTTGTGCTGGCTCTGGTGAACACAGTAGTAGTGAGGAAGCTACAAGAAATGTAGCATTTATGTCAGGATCGATTTCCAGGAGTGGATAGAAAAGAGACCCTGACCAATAGAAACTCACTTCTCAAGGAGGATATGAAACAGTGTGAACTTCAGCTGCTTCTGTGCAAAAGACAGAGGAACACCTAAAAGATAAGATACTGCAAGCTGATTTGAGATTAATATATCTGCCTTGAATACTTATGTTTTGGGTAAATATTACTTGGCTTGTTGAAAGCCAGCCAGTCAGTCATAGTTCCAGCCATTCCCCTGCTTGCCAGACTGAAGCCAGGTCCGTGGGGCTGGTCAGATTGACTGGCAGGAGATGTCCTGCCTGACAAAGGCAGTGGGATGCCTTTGGATCTGCCCTGTACGGGGAAAGGGCTTTAGGACTCAAAAAAACCAGTTTATGCATTTAGAAATTATTCAACCATCAAAAGCTGCCATCATACCAATTAAATAAGAGAATAATGTGAGAGCAGACCTAAATCTACTCTGAATTAAAAGGGAGGAAAAGTCATTCCGTAGGCAGCAAGCTATTCTCTATCTGCCTCCTTTAAGTCCAGGTGAATATTCTTTGAAATAATTAGTGGCAGTCAGTGTCAAAAGGGGGATGCTGTGCTCTGGATGAAGCTCAGCTATGACTGCAACTTCTACAGCTTGGGTATGAATAAAGAATGGTTTCAAAAGGCTGCAAGACAGGCTTCTGTCAATTATTGACACCTTGAAAGTAGGGCAAGGTTAATGTCATTGTGCCACTTCCAAAGAGTATTTGTAAATGACAGAAGAAGAAAACATGACAGATTATCAAGGAATAAGCACAAGAAATATTGGATAAAACTATACATCATTAAATCCAAGATAAAAAAAATCAAATATTTGTTATAGGAGCAGTTAATCAGAAAGGCTAAGGCAAGCTACTCTTTGGAATATGTCCATAGCAACTGGGACAAAAGTTAATATGAAAACAGAAAAGCAGTTTTCCAGCCCACATCTCTTGCAAATACTCTCTGCAGGGGGAAAGATATATGCATATTTTTGTAGGGTTGAATCTTAACAACTTCTTTCCCTCATTACTAATGTTAGAATCCCATTTGTCTGAAATGAATGTTTCTAATTATATATTCATGGAGCTGCATCTCGAACTAATATGCATCATGGCTAAGTGCTTTACTGAATCTAGATGTAAATGAAAAGCTTGATAGAATAAACTGTAAATTACGTCCTTGAAAATCAACTTCATTAGGGAACTCATGCTTGAGTGAATAATTCCATTTTCCATAAACATCCACTCACATTTACGAGTTGCGTGGAAAATTAAATCATTGCACAGCCACCAAAGACCCTCATTGTGGCCTAACTTTTCCACATGTCCAGCATGTTGTAATCTCTGTACTAATTAATTTGGTGTTTCATGCTTAGTTTCAGTTTCCAGAGTACCTCACTGCACTGAAGATACTTCTGTTTTCAGCTCTGAGGAGACTGAGCCCTTGAGCCAGGAAATGCTTGTGCACTAGCAAAAGATGATGCTGAAGATGGATTTGTGGATGGCACTTGTCTCTTTGTCACAGGTTGTGAAGGCCCTGTGAAAGTAGAGCTTTTAGGCACTCAGGAAAGGCCCCCTGGCCAGTACAATTGATCACACTGCTTTGGATGGTCTGGTGAACTCATTCATGGCATTGGTTTACATGTGCTGGGTCTCTTAAAAATAATGCTGTTTTCCATTCTTACTGTGTGTGGCTAATACAAAATATCCTGCGTGCTTGCTATCATTTGAATACCAACACAATATATTCCATAAGAAGTACATAAAATGACTAGGCAATGAAACAATTAATTGATTTTATAATGAAGCATGAAATCAAATAGACTTTGAGATAGAGTTGAGAGAAGCTGGTGTCTGATCTGATTAAGATCAATGTTATTTTCCGCTTGTTAGAGCCCAGGGGCCACTGGTGGAGTCATTTGGTCTTAGCTTAGCGGTCACAGAACAGTTTGACAAGTTTGGCTTAGTGCTGTATGAGCGACAGCTCAGTCTTAGGAGGGTCATCAGTGCAGCAGGGATGTGGTTGTTTTGATGTGGCCAGATTTATATCGTGGGGAGGAAAATGGGACCACAAATAATTTGATTGATTCTGTACCTTTCAATCACATAAGAAGTTTCTGCTGAGCTTGGGGAATGAGGAATTCATTATCCATTTATGGTTAAACCAATGAGTGTACTTTGCAGAAATGTTAGACATCAGTAGAATTATGAATTTCTTGGATTTTAATCATTACTGTAAACAGCAAGTCCAAAGAAATTCAAGATGCTCGACTGCTTTTGCTCTGTGGTATGGCTTGGTTTTGTTTTCTCCATGGTGCTTTCCATGCAATCACCAGCTTGGGAAAGATGAATTTAAGAAGTCAAGACTTCTCTGCTGGGGGAACGTTTTGCATCCACCTGGTTTCCTATGGATTTCTGTTTGTACAATCAGGATGTAACTGATAAATGTCTTTAAAAAACTTCTTTGATTTGTAAACCCAATAGGGACATCTCAACTCCAGAAAACTGCAGTTGTATCATTGAGTAGTGGCCTGGGTAAGGAAATGTTCTTTACCTTAAAGTGTAAGCAGAAAATGTCAATAGAAGAATTTCTAGGAGAGTAATAATTATACTCACCTGATGCGTGCTACAGAAATCTCTTAGATTGAAGGGGTTGTTATGAGAGCTAAGTAGGATTTAGAATTTAACCCTGTACAAGGAAGTCCAGTATTTGCATGCAGAGCTTTACTGATATAAAATCCTCATGTTTCAAGGCTTTTTCCTGGGGATTGAAGTTCTTAAAAATCAGGAATTTGCCAATGTAGAAGTATTTTCAATGTCAACAAGATATTTTCATTCTTCAAAGTTTGTAAAATACACATGACTTGAATTACTGAAAGGCACTTCTTTACTTGTCTACTCATCCAGATTTTCCCACTTTCAGTGCCTTAAAGAGGTGATCAAAGGGAAAGCATTCTTTCAGAAAAAAAATCTTATAGCTATTTTTCCCTTACCAAATAATTTTCTAATGAATCACCTTCTTTTCTGTGACTCACATCAAGCAGTTCAGGCAGAGAAATACTTGTGATGTCATCCCTGGATGAGAATGGGAGTCAGTATATTCCCTCTGGGTCAGAGGGAAAGGTAGTTTTCTGGTTTGTTAACTGCCAGAAATTAGGTCATGTCAAACAGCTCAGGAAAATGAATTACACTAATTTCTGTCCAAGCCAACCTGAAACAAAATAGAGGGGGTTGAGTTTTTAAAAAATATTCTAGTCTAATACAGTAAATTTCCCATAAAATCTGTGTTTTCGTGGAACATAAGGAGGTCTTGGTTAGTTCTGTGTATTGAAGATGTATTCAGTCCTTTGCTGAGTTCTTGATTTTAGAACTTTGAATGTTGATTATATTAATACATCTCTGCAATATCACACTGATATTTTTTCCATTGCATTGCCAACAAAGGTATAACAAAGAAGCAGAATAAAATGTTTTAAATTTTTAACCAGGATAGGAAATGTGAAAATGAGCAACAGGATAAGTAAAGGCACTATCTCCCCATGCATTTTGGAAGACCACTTGATAGAGTTATGTGGGCAAGTCAAAGTGAGATAATTTTCACACAATCAAATACAGCTGCAAAAATTACCCCATTTAAATAATTTCTAGCATGTTAATGTACATTTAGATGCATTAAACTTATAGTGATTCTATCCTTGATTTGCCAGCAGTATTTTAATGTGAAGCTGGATCGAATTTTGGCACTGGAGGACAAGAATGTGGCACTGACACTGGGATGTGAACCACTGCAGGAGCCCCTCTGCTAAGGGGGGATACCTGTCAGCTAGCTAAGTATCATTTCTGAAGGGTGGACCATAGGGTGAATAAGGTGTCAATTATGTTGTGAAATGTCCCTCTGGAATAGAGGCACTATTTTAAGACCAAAGTGTGGCAGACACTTTACTATGGGAGAAGCCAGTGCTCTGTAATTTATTGTCTCTTCACTTTTCACAGGTTTATCAAGTTTCAGCAGTTCTCCATAGCCCAGTGAAGTCATCACAGATTATTTTATTCAGCTGAGTCTTGCTGCTCTGTGTTCCTGTTTTGAGCTATGGGTGAGTGCAAAGCAGTAAGTGAGTGTGACACCAATTTATGAATGTAAAGCCATGCCATGCTAGACCTTACAAACAGCATTAGCTTTGTTAACACACTTTCCTTATTCTTTATACTAAGCAAGAATCCTGATGAGTTTGAAGCATCATGTAATGTAGCTGATACAGGCTAATATTTTGAGAAATCTGGCTTTTACTACACTAGTAATACCATACAGTTTTAAGCAATTTTTTGGTTTAGTTAATATTAAAATTAAAAAATTTAAAATTAAAATAAAATACTATGCATGGATACTTCTTTGGTTTACTCAAACTTACTTTCATTCTGCAAAAGGTACAAAATAAATGATAAATGTATAGATTCCATAAACTTATGGAAATTATTGGTCTCTTTCTGGGAGTACTTTTCTTCCTAAAAAATGTGAAGGACATGCACTAGCTAGTATGCTCACCCTCAGAAATTCTGCTTTTATGCTTCTCTCTAAAAACTACCAAATATCCTTTTCTCCAGACCAGTGAAGGTTTAGTAGAGTCTTTTTTAACTTCAGTTAACCTTAACCAAGAAATTTATCTTTCACATAAGCATCCAAAACCCCATAGTTTTGGAAACTAAGTCTCAATCTCAGGCTAAGTTTCCTATGTACATATTTCTCATTCCTTGGAGCCAAAAGTTTTTTGGAAGATATTTTTGGAATAATATTTGTAAAACTAAAATTAGGAGTTTGCTGACACCCTGGTTGTTAAGGGTGCTGAGTTACTGCTAAAAAAAATTATGAATCATTAACTTTTCTAAATCAAAAATAAATTCTGCATATTCAGAGTTTTGAATTTAGTAAATCTTTTAATGAGACAACATTGATCAGATCAATGGCTCTAATTGTTGCACCAAAAAGGAAAGAAAAAGATGCCTTCAGCTCCTCTTCTTTGACTTGAATTCTTCTTTTCAGTTCTGCCCGAGATGCATCTTCCCTGCCTGATGAGATGTATCACATCACTCGGAATTACCATGCCCAGAAGAATATGGTAACAGTTCAACCTTATGTTTCCTGTCCAGAGGTGACCACTTCAATGAGGTGGATGTAGAGAAGCTGTGGGATCAGATAAGAGGTTATGAAATTCTCTGGAGAAAGCAGGAGGTTCTCTAGGTAACACAAAGTCAGTGGTGATCAGGAAGCAGGGAAAGAGTAATGCCAGGAAGTGACCGTAGAGATCATTATACGTGCCAGATCTGTTAAGGCTAATAATTAGTGTTAGCAATACTAATGCAGTTATCATCAGATCACAAGGAAATAGTGACAGCAAATTTAACAAGATGCTTATGTAGTTAATCCTTTGGCTGATGTTTTGTTTATGAAGTGCTGCAATGGTAATGAACATGTTGTGTGTTCTTTGAGGTCTCTTAAGTGAAATAAAAACAAGTTGGTGCATGGCTAAAATTGAGGCTGCATTGTTTTGCCCGGTGCTGCCCTGTGCATCATGCCCATGTTCCCATTACACCAAATCAGGGTCAGGGAGGTCTGAAGCAAAAGATGCTGAAATAAACAAGAAAAGGGAAGAGACACAGCCTTGGCTGCAGAGGGCAGACTTTGGCCTGTTAAGGATGCTGGTTTGTGTGCCCCGATGACCAAGAAAGCCGATGGCATTCTGGCCTGTGTCAGGAACTGTGCGGCCAGCAGACAACGCAAGAGATTCCTCCCCTGTTGTTGGCACTGGTGAGGTCTTAATTCCTGTGTCCAGTTCAGGGTGCCTCAGTACAGGAAGGACATTGAGCTGCTGGAACATGTCCCGGAAAAGGCAACACAGCCGGTGAAGGGGCTGGAGAAGAAATCCTACCAGGAATGTCTGAGGCAGCTGGAGATGTTTAGCCTGGAAAAAAGGAGGCTCAAAGGTGACCTTACCACTCTCTACGGCTCCCTGAAAGGAGGGTGTAGCCAGGTGGCAATTAGTCTCTTCTCCCAGGCAGCCAGCGACAGGACAAGAGAACGCAGTCTTCTGTTGTGCCAGGGGATGTTTAGGTTAGCTATAAGGAAGAAATTCTTAACAGAAAGGGTGAATATATTGGAATGAACTACCCAGGGAGACAGGGGAGTCACCATCCCTGGAGGTGTTTAAGGAATGACTGGATGTGGCACTTAGTGTCATGGTTTAATTGACAAGGTAGTGTTTGTCGGACTTGATAATCTCGAAGTTTTTTTCCAATCTAATTGAGTCTGTGACTCGCAGAGAACAGCTCTGTGTTGGGCAGAGTTTTAAAAAGTGTGTCAAGGATACAGAACAAGAAGGGCAAATTCTCTCAAAGTAAAGGGCAAATCCTGGTGATTTTTTCCCAGAAATAGCTCTCCTTAGAAAATATAATAAAGGTGGTTTCTTAATGCATGTGTGAACATCAGTGTTGTAAACCAACTTCAGTTCTCACTATCCTAATACAAATAGATAAGCCAAATGGACGTTTTTGATATAAGAGATAGAGTTGGTTCCATGACTTAAGAAAAGTGATTTGTTACTCAGGACCAAAGGCTGAAAGAGAAACTGACCAGAGGAATAATAAAACTGTATTTGTATCAACAGCTTTCGCTCAAAAGCAACTTAATATTTCTCCTGTGTATTACACCAAATCCGAATTTGCCATCATTCAGCTCTACAAGTTTGAGATGGATGAAATGACTTTTGGATTTAATTTGTTAATGTAATAATAACAAAAAAACTACAGCAAATCTTGCCATTTGAGCACAGGAATTTTTCCCTCCTTGACTTCTAAAGCTACGCTGTGGGTGTGATGCTGAATGTGTCTCATCTGTTTCCTCAGCATTAGCTGCTGGTCCCCAGCAGAGCTGCAACACTGAACTTAATGTTGTAGCTGGGCAAGTACTGCAATTCTAAACGCACCTGAAAGCTCACAAACCTATGCTCTTTGCCTGACAGAATCTGCTGTAGGCTGCTTTGATTTCTCTGAAGCAAATTGGGTTACTTCTTGTACTCCAGTTGTAAAAGCGAATGGTTCCAGTCATTCCTTGAATGGCAATATGTCGTTCTGACTCATGGAGCTGGCAAGTGACAATGGATGGTCTAACTAGATTTTTTTTTCCACGTCTGAATTTTTGGTTTCTCACTGTTCTACTCCTTTTTCTTTTTTTCTTCATCTATAAATTAGTTTGGATGGAAGCGTAGTTGTTACTAAAGTGTTTAAACCTCAAAGTCAGGTGCCTTGTTAACATTAGTTCCTACTCTTTGTGTCATTTGGGAAAAAGGTGGGGAGAATACTTGGGACTATTGGGAAAAGCCTAACAAGAATAAGGAAACTCAAGAATTTATTTAATACTGTTTATCTGTTATAATAAGCAGCTATATTTCATGAGTTTAACTGTAGCAAAGCTTATTTTACAATCTAATGCCCCTTTATACTTCTGAAAGAACAAAAAAAAAAAAAAATGCTTTATTTCTATAGGCCAGCCTTTTCCTGAGCTGAGCAGTTGGATGGAGAGTTCAAAATTGCAGCTGCCAGAATAAATGATCAGTAATGGTACAGTTAACTTCAGCAATGAGGACAGTTCCCTATATTAGGGAATATTTTTTAAACGAAATTAATTTTTATCAAAGTGTGAGTACCTGTGCACATATATGCAGGCACTCCCAGAAACTGAGTGAGCATGACTTGACCTGTCTATAGTTCTTATGCAAAATTTTCTTTAGTATTTCTAAATAAAATTGTAGTTTAAAAATAAAACAAACAAAAGCACTCCATTTTAAAATGTTTAGAATAAATACAAAACTTCTTTCAGTCATACATTAAATGGTCCCTTAAGTTATCCTATGTAGCTCACCACATCCCCTGAAAAAAATCTCCTTTTACCCTGCTGTTTTAATATTTTATTTTCTCTGATTTTCTCCCTGCCCTGCAGTTTTGAGCTTTGGGGAAAAGTATCCATTCCTGAAAGTCCCTAGAGCAGAGAGCTGTGTTTACATTCAGACTATCCCTTATTCACTATATGCTTAGGAAAAAAAACAGACAAAAAAAACCATTTCAAAGCTTTCTTTGCTAACGATTTCTAAGCCAAGAAAAACTTTGTCTCTTTTTCAGGAAACGTGTACATTTGTGTTATGGTTTCTGTGAGAGATGTGGGAAAGCAGCTACTTGTGAGAGTACCTGTTGCAAAGGGAAGGAGGACACCAGGTGGTCAAAGAGGCCCAGACTCCTGAGTCCTGCTCCAGCTTCTTTCGTGGTGCTCATCGAGTCTCTTCATTTGTATGCCCTGCTCTCAGGCAAAGGGGTTTTGTCTGAAACGTTTCATTTTAGTGAAGTGCTGGATTTTTTTAATAATATTTGTTTTGCTGAGGAATGTAAGTGCATCCTGATGACTTCTGTACCAGATGGGAGAGGGATTACAGGAACTCGTGTGGCATTAGACCAAGAAAGCTGAGAAATTATCTCAGTCTGAAAGAGAGGGAATTTTAGACCAGAGAATGTTTGGTGAAGGGAAGAGCAGGGTTTTTACTAACGGGCTTCTGTGTTCTTTCTTCTGGAGAAAAACCCAGTGAAAGTAAGTATGAAATATTTTTCTGAGGTATTGCTTCCAAATAGTGTTTCCTTCTTTTTTTTTTTTTTTTCTGAAACAAAATTTTAATTTTTGAAGATAAAAATTCAGAGAAGATCCCATTTGAAAGAAAGATTAGATAATTTGGGTTTATTTTCCTTTACTTTTAGGACCTACATTTGAAAATCAGTCTCAGATTGACGTGTCAAATTGTCATCCAGAAGGTATTAGTAATGTTTTCTTTTTCTAGCTGAGGTGAAATTCAAGTTTCTTCTCACCTCAGGATGAATGCATTACAATGCATCTAATTCAGTTACTGGAACACTATTGCTTCTGTTTTCTCAGGTAAGAATCAACAATGGTTTTGGTATTTGTCACTGAGTCTTGAGGATATTTAACTCAAGATTCAAGCCAAATTTTTAAAAAGGTTTGTAGTTTAAATTTCACTTTTTATTCTGTTTCAGCCAGTGTTTTAGGGCAATATTATCTGAAGAGCAACTCAAACCATGGGAGTATGTGGCCTGAAGTGGTTGAAGAAATTATGGGGGGTTTTTGCATCACAGTACCTCCTGATATCCTCTGAAACAGATTGCTATCTCATGCTCATCATTCCAGTGGAACCTGGATTTTAATTCCCCTGGTTTAGGGGGTGGCTGGTTGGAATGGTTCACATTGAAGGTTCCTGCAGAACTGAAACTGGTGTCTGATCACTGAAAGGGTGAGGGCAAGGCTGAGCTCAGAAAGGTCACACCACACGTGCTTCCCTTGCCTTGCTCTCTAAAGTGCCATGGTTGGAACAGGGCAGAGCATCACCTGGAGCACACACAGAGCCAGCAGGGACCATCACTGATGTGTTAGGGGCTGTGCTGGAGCCCCTGGAGCCAGCACTTAACAGGGCACAGCACTTTCTGCTAAGTGTTCAGGGCAGTGGCATGGCTATTGTCTAATGTGTACTCCTGTGGATTGTAACAGTTGTCCCTCTGGCTCTTCAAGGATGTGTGGGTCATAGTTGCTTTACATCCAAGTATATTCTTCCATCCTTTGTCATATAGGAACTGAAGAACTATAAGCAGTTCCTTGTTTCAGTGTCTCTTTTAAAAAGTGTCTGAAGTAAGGAGCCACTACCAAATTTGGGGTTCTTTTTTTTTAAACCTCATTACCTGCCTAAGCATGATAGGACTCTGATTCATTCAGCTGCTGGCATGAAATTCTCCAGGCTGGCTTTTTACACAAAAGGATGTTGGTTTAAGCATTTAAAGTGTGAAAATGTTTCTGTTTATAGAAATAGGTCACCTTTGACCAGAAATGGAAAATTTTGATGTAGAAGATAACAAAACAACAACAAAATCTGTGTGACTGTCACTGCCATGACTTTGACAGCAAAAGTTGTGACTTTTAGGGTTTTTCCACAAGCTGTTGGAGAAAACTCTGTGATTGAATGAGGCCAAAGAAAAAATTGTGAGTTAGTAAAAAATCAGAATATCTTTCCTGTGGAAAACACTGGTACCATAAAAAGTGTTTTTAAACTGAGTGTTGAAAGTAAAAGAGATTGTATTTTGAATAAGTTTACAGTATTCATGGTGTAGCAAAGTGTTGATCTGAGGTCCCTGTTCCAGGGTGGGTGCATTTCCATTCCAGTTGAAACAGCCTTTCCAGAGTGTACATAGCAGTGCTAGGAGTGGTAACTACGAGCCCAGATTCCTGTCCCCAAGGTGATGGTCTCCCCAGAGCATTATGAATTCCTCCCTCAGGCCATTTGACAGGTGCATCTCTTCCCCTGCTATTTTGTGTCTCCAGCAGAGACAACATTCTTTGGCTGTGGCTTGATCGAGGACCCTCTCCTTGGGAGGCAGGAGCTTCAAAGGCCATAAATATTAAAAGCCACGGCTGGAAATTCTTTGCTGTACCTGAGAAAATTAATGTCTTCAACTGAGGAATGAGACTGAGTGTAGATCTTGACTGGGTTGTTCTTTCTGTGGGAAGGACTCTGGGTAAGTGTGAGCCTGGGATGAAAAGTTGTGTCTGAGTCCTGGTAACTCATTGCTGCTGGTGGAATAAGGGGATAGGAAGGGTATCAGCCTCTGTGAGGGAAGGGGCTTGGAGAAGGGAATAGATTATGCTGAAGCCCCTGTTCATGCAGAGCCCACCACCTCAGGTACCTTCAGCTTCTCACTCTCAGAATGAAAGCAAGCACAACTTCTCTAGGCTTGGCAGAGGTGAAGGAGGAAAAAGAGACAAATGTCCAATTAATCATTGCCATTGCCATATGCTCTGTTAGTGCATAAGGGAGAGGAGAAGTAAAGCATCAAGCTTATACAGATTGACATTTTTACTAGTCAGTGACCTGTGCATACGATGTATCCTAGATAAGCATTGTTGGGCCTTCTTTGTCCTTCATGAGCAAACCGTAACAGAGAGACTTGCATTCTAATTCTGTGATTGAGTCTAACCCATACCTTGACCTCATTCATATCCTAAAGCTTAGATTATATTGTAAAAGTTTAGTATTTGAAAAATTGTTGCTTGTCCATGATGACTAACCCTACCTGAGAAGCACTTGACTAAAGAACTTAGCCAAGCCCTAAAGTTTCTACAATTGTTTCATTCACACTCAGCTGGCCTGACCTGTACTAACACTTTGTTTTCCTTTGCAATTAAAATATTTCAGTTGCCATGTGAAATATGTGAGACTTTTTAAACTTGTCAGAAGCTCAGCAGGATGACATTGAGTGTTTGCACTGCAGCTTATAACAGTCCCAAGAATAATTCCTGGATCAACCTTGTAACTATTTTAAACCAGTGAAAAATATGAACTGCTGAATAAATCCATTTTGCTTGTTGGCATATGATTATTTTCCCACATTTTCGTTCACTGTTGGTTATTCAACAGCTCAAAATCAGTTTCAAAAAATGCTTCTCTTCCATCCCAAAAAGAACATGTGACTGTGGATTACCCATCAGACTTTGACAGTCTTTTGGTCCAACAGCACATCTAGAAAGGGATTTCAATGTTATTTCTTTTCTTTCTAAAGCTAGAATTTACCAGTTCAGTGGCCATGTGTTTAGCTTTCATTGAATTTTCTGCTGTCTTCCAGTTTTTGTTGTTTTCTTTATAGTTTTTTTATAATTGTGCTGTACTCACCTTGTTTATTACTCTTCAGCGATCATAGCATTAGTAGCCATTATTGGACAGAAAGAGAACTGAGATCCCTGATGTGACTGTGAGACAAGGGGAATGAGAAACTTGCTTCCATCCCACTGAATCTGAATCCTGGAGGAACTTTTCAGTGCAATTCTGCTACCTTTGCCATTATAGATAGTAGTCTGTAATTGAATTTAGCCTGCTTTGCTAATCTCAGTGTTCAGACTTTACAAGGAGCTGGTGTGGCTGTTGCCAGACCTGTGTGCCTTAGGAAGCAGCATATATGAACAGACTGTTGTGTGTGAAAGCCCTTTGATGCTTTCTGTGCTGTCAGAAATACAGTGGCAATGAAAGAACGATGACCTTGGTGAAGGCTTAGATCAAAGTTGACTGTTTAAATCAATTAAAAGGTGGTTGGTTTAGTTTACATATAAGAAAGAAGTCTTTTGCAGTGAGGGCTGGTAAAGCACTGGAACAGGTTGCCCACAGAGGTGACAGATAACCTGGAAACATTCAAGGGACTCTGTTCTAGATGAATATGTCCCTGCTAATTGCACAGGGGTTGACTAAATTACTTCTAAAGGTCCCTTCAAACCTAAACTATTCTATGATTCTACATTTTTCAGTGTGCAGGCTCTTGATTGACCACTGGGTCTGTTTTCATGCCGGGATGTTTACAATTTCTGCTCTCACTCTGTCTGGTGAATATAACACTCAAGGGTTGCAAGGAGAAGGACTGTGGCATGTGAAGGCACCTCATGCTGAGGCGGGTGCCCAGAGGAGCTGGGTCATGAGAAAGCCTGACCTGGGCATGGCAGCTCTGCAAGATCTGTGATAAAGTCGTCATCACCAGTGGTAACTGGAGAAATACCAGCAGACTTCTTCCAACAACTGATTAATCCAGGATTCAGCACTACTTCCAGCTGTTGACAATTATCCTCTCCCTGTGGCTTTGCTGAGATGTGTTTTTCACAAGAGATCTAACCTGTTAAACAGATACTGCTTTTTGCTCCAGCAGGGATGCCTTTAGTGACACATAAAATGATTCCAGTGTGCAGGGGACAATGTCCTTCAATTTGTTAAATTTGCCAACTGCTTTTGGGAGCCTGTGGGATGAAAGATGTCATAGAAATGTAAAGTGCTATTATTCATCCTAAATCACTCTACTCCATTTTCCTAAAAAATACCCCAAACAACCACGTATACTTCTTTCCTGCATTTTGTTCAATGTTTGGTTGGTTCCTTTAAATCTGCACACTGAACTGCTACCATTTAGTGCCTGGATCTTGACTGTGTCTCAGGCATTTTATCTGACCTTTTTCTAGACAGTTATTTCCCTTACCTGTTTCTCCAGTTACTTGAGCAATCTGGTTTCTGTGATTAATTTTAAGACACTGATTTTCAGTGCTTTTATTTAAACACACAGTGAGTTTCAGCACGCAAGTGTAGTTCATAAAGCTCAGTGAGTCCAAACACTTTTGTCTGGTTGTATTCACTTGATTGGCTTATTGTATTTTCCCGTGTCCTAGGAATAATTACAAACAGCTGAAATAGAAAGGCCTGATGAAGAACTAATCTTGATGTGAGAGCAGGAAAGAGAGATGTGTGAGACAGGAATTCAGTAATCCTCTGGCTGGAGGTTTAGTTGTACATAAACACTGTCATTCATGGAACCAACTTAAATTATAAGTCAAGAACCTGTCAGTCTAAACAAGTCTGAAGCATGAAGAAGTTTGCTTTAGTTGGCATTTAGCTTTTCCCTTGTCATCCAATTCTCAGCTTTAATCAGAATATCTCACAGAAGATAGGGTTCAGTTTGATTCAGCTATGTGAGGTATTGTGTGTAGTGGCTTGTCCTCAGAGAAGCTTCAGCTCCAGCTTGCAGACATGGGAGTGAACAACATGAACAAAGAAAACAATTCCTCAGAAAGGACATCTGAGCAGTTTTTGAGGTCTCAGGTTTCAGAGAGCAGCATTTCCAGAATTTTACTTTCTTCTGTAAGGAAAGGAAAGAAGGTAACTCTCCTGTGAATGTTAGAGGGCTGATAATTCTCCTGTGATCTCTATTGCCTTACAGAAAATTCAGGCCACACTGGAGATAAGAAACATTATTAGCCAATAAATTATAAATCAACAGCTTCTAAAACTATTACTAATGTATACAGTAGCTTTAATATATATAGTATATTGTGTATAGATTTTCCTCTGAAAGGCAATATTTATGGAAAAAGTTGTAAGGTAAGCAAGAAATGTAACTGTAACAATACGTAATGTATGTGTCATTTGGTGGATTTGAACTTGGAACATTAAAATAATGGAAAGAACTGAAGTTCATTCCCAAACAGATCTACAGCCAGCAGATCACAGAGATCAGGTCAACAGGTGAACCTAAAAGGTAAAGCATCAAGATGCCAATGTACAACTGACTGAAAGACAGCAGCTAGCAACTGGGCATCTTCAAAGCAGTGAAACAGAACCTGTCAGGTGAAATGATTGACTGGAAATAAGGTGGTTCAGCAGGGAATGAAACCCAAAGATGAAGTAATAATAACCAACAAACAGTACTGGTGTCTAAATAGTGTATGACAATGAAACCATAATTTATAACTTTTATAATACAATGTGTAACACCATATAGTGTTTTCACTGAATAGTCTTTTTTGGGTTTTTTCATTTTCTGGCTGACTGTTCATTATATTCTAACATGTCCATCGTGTCTTTGGGCTATTAAACACCAGAGTAAACTTTGTTTTTAAATCTAGGCCTCCAGTCCAGGAATTTCAGCAGAATTCTCCAGCATTTGCAGATTATCCATGTGTTCACCATTCTTGTAAGTTTTATATCTGTAGTTTAATTTCAACTGTCTTTAAAATCATCAGTTAAAGGGGTTACTCTGTGGGCAGAAATAGTTTTAAGATTCTCCTGAGGAGCTGTGACCACTGTCATGGCCTAGATGGAGGGGGCATGTAATTTCCTTGACTTTTGTTTAAATTGTAGTTTCTACCTTCTTTCTCTAAAACTTTGAACCTTTCCTTCTCCAGACAAAACTCATTCTCACACATCCTTTCCATTCCCTCCTTTTAAAAGAAGTACACTGAAACCAAGTAGGGATAGAAATCTAACTACTCTTCTGATGTCTTTCTGGCCAGAGTGCAAGAGAGAGGCTCTCAAAGAGCATGCCTACCATCAGATCCCTGCTCTTTTCATCATGTTCCAGTGCCTCTGAAATGCTCAGCTTTACAACCATGACACCAGCAAGTTGCTGTGAGGTAAGAAATTCCAGTGACCCATCCACTACTGCTCACTAAACTTTCTGTGGCTATTCAAGCACCTCTGTGACAGGAAATTCTTGACTGCTAAGGCATATTCTGCAAAATAAATTTTGGTAACTCAGGTTGAGTTGCTGGGAAGTGGTTCTGTTTTATACTCTATTTCTTGACAGCCCTGCAAGAAACCCAGCTATGACTTAGACATGTTGCTGCTCACTTGTGCAGCAGAGCAGAGCCACCCTAACATGGGCCATGGGGATGGAGGACAATGTGTGCAAAGGGACACCTGGAGCCAGGTTTGGCAGCCAGTGGAGGCTGGGGGAACGGGAGCAGCCAGGGGTGCCCAGCTGCTGCTGTTTCCAGCCACCAAAAGGAGCATTCCAGGGAAGGCATAGCCAGGCTCCTTCCAGCATAAGCATAAGAGGCCAGGGGCATGAGCTGCCAAGAGAAATCCCAGGCAGCTCTCTCCATCCCAGGCTGCCTGCTCGGGACTGCAGGGCAGCAGACACAGCCTTAGGTACTGACTCTCAAAGGGTGCCCAGCCTCGGTGGTGGCACCCGCAGGGGCTCGGGGTGCTGCCAGGATGGGCTGGGCAGCGACAGCCAGCTTGGCTGCCCTGGAAACGAGCTCCTCTGGGCGTCCATTCCTTATACATAGATATAGATATAGATAGATAAAGATATTTTTTTCAGTTGGGAGTTATTTGGGTGTGGGTAGTGTTTGTTTATTTGTTTGTTTCAAGTCATCTCTTTGCACTTGGAACAGCGGCGGTGTGGCCAGTGAGGGTGACTGACGGGTCGTGTGCCTTGCCGGGGGCTATGCTGTGCTTCGATCGCTGCCGGAGCTGGCAGCCTGGCAGCCCAGGAGGGGCTTGCGAGCGGCTTTTTAAAGCCTGGGATTTCCAGCGCTCCTCAGCATGAGTCGCAGCTCGGCAGCCCTGCACAGAGCAGATGTGCGGAGGGCAGGGAAATGCTTTCGGCTGAACCCAAAAAGTAGGTGCCAGGAGGAAGTCTTCAGGAAGTGGGAGCTGGGCAGGGAGGAGGGAAGGGAACATTTCTCTTCTGCTTTGTTTTCTAAGGAATAATTTCAATTAATTGCTTTTCCTCTAGAAGGAAAATCTCATTGAAGTTGTTTTGATGTGAATTTTTATATTTATTTTCTGTGTGTGTGTATTCGTGTGTGTGTATCTGACCCAGCTCTCCCCAGAGTGAAATCTGTTTTCTTTGTGCCGTTTTGTTTAGATTTTAAGGACTGATTTGGCGTTTTGGCTGATGGGAGAACTGGTTGTGCAAGGGATTGATGTAGCAGGAGGATGCTTTCAATGGTATTTGTTGCATCATCAAGAGCTGATTGATTAAACCTTATTGTGATCTGATTCATGATAGCAGAACATTTTTATGAGAAAGGAAATATAAATGAAGTCCTAAAGCAGATTTCAGAGCTGTTATCCTTTCATGGAGCCGATTAATAGAATGTAAAGTGACCTAAATGAAATGCTGTACAAAGGCTTGTCAATAGTTTATACATTAAGCTAAGATTATTTGAACACATTCATAACAAAAAGAGGATTTTCTTGTGCATTACAAATTAGTTATGATTATTTGAGGCAGAAGACTGAGATAGGTCAGCAAGCTAAATATAAAGAATTTGTGTTCCTCTGTCCTCATACAGCCCCATCCCTGTACACCCTGACCTTATACCATTACAATATTTTGTAGAGATTTTAAGACAGAAGATTTACTGCTAATTGTTTGATAACTTGTATGGACTTAGTTTTATTAGCCAGACCAGCTCTGGCATTCAAAGAAGTTTTCCAAGAATGTTTGTTTCTAGTCTGAAGAGTGGAAGAGAAAAGGTTATGGGAATGCTGTGAGAGAAACTCCAGCCTGGAAGAGCAACTGCAGATTTTCTTTCATTGCAACAGGTCCTGGAATAAATGAGACAAAAAGTTTGGGCAAGCTTTTTATAGAATCCTTTAAAGTAATACATAAGTGGCAAGTGAAAGGAAATTTGAGCATGTAACTCATAACTCCAAATTATTTACTGATACTGGGTTCTGGCAGTGCCAGATTAATTTAATTAATTAATTAATTTTAATTTTGTCTTTTTAATCCCATCTTTACTGCAGTGATCCTTTTTGCTGTTATATTTTCTCTAAAGTTTCTGAGGAAATCCAGGTTTAGTTCCCTGTCATTATATACAGACCAAGTTTTCAAGTAGTTCAGATCCTGCACTGCTTTCTCTTGCCACAAATTTGGCTGTGCAAAATCATGTGTATATGCAACGAAGTAAATTGATCAAGGGATCTAAAGTTGAAATTTGATTGACTTTGTTTGGCTGCCTTCAGAGGTTGCAAATTATCATCCCCTAGGATGTCGTGTGTTTCAAATGCCCTGAGGTGCCAGCCTGGAGAGAGAGGACGGCTGCTGAAGATGATCTGCTCATTACAGCAGTCCCTGGCTAAGCAACTGGGAAGTAGAATTCAGTGCACAAACAGGATCCAGAGTAGAGATGTGTGTCTGCATATTGTTGCAGGTGGTTAAATGAGGCTGGTTACACTCCTAAACCCCCAGGGCATGACAAAGCACTGTTACTGCAAGAAACGATTCAGCCTTTGGTATCAATGTACCAGAGAGTTTTTCAAAGTTATGCAAACTTAAAAGAAGCATGGAGTTGCAAGACATTGCAGCTGCAATACAAGTCAAACTCTCTCAGTCATGAGAAGCAGGAAATCTTTATGTATAGGTGCAAGGAAATTTAAGTAGCTACTCATAATGCAGCTGAGAGGAAGCACCAAGCTGACTTGCATAAATTGATTGCGTGCTGCTAGACACTCTATAAATTCTGTGGTGAGGAAAGCCAGACTCGTTCAGACTTCACATGCAGTTTTGGTAGGCATGGGGACTTGAAAGCATGCTTGGCAGGTAAATATGTCAGCAGTCAGAAATGCCTGGTACAGATGGTAGTCAGTAGCTGAACATGTGATGTGGCACAAAGCAGGGCATGATTCAAGGGTTCAGACCAGGGCTTCTGTGCAGCTGGATCACCCTGTGTGCCTGGGCTAGCCTGTTGCAGTCAGGTCTGAACTGGGAGTTACCAGCTGATCCTGCTGAGAACAGCCCAGGGAATGGTAGCAGCAGCTTCGTTTGACAGCATTTGCAAAGTTCAAACATACCCTGAGAAGAAAGCCCAAGAAATAGGGAGATGGACTGTTCTGATTGTTGCTGATCCCTCTGGACTGACTGCCATCAGCACAGCTCTGCTGCCAGTGAAATGACTGATGAGGTGAAACCAAACCCTTGCTGGCTGCATGATGAAATGGGCAACACTTAAACAGCTCCAGCTAATCTAGACCTACTAGAGCAACAGGAAAGAGCACACTTTGTGCTTTGCAAAGTCAGCAATGCCTAAAAAAGGACATGATCTCAAGTGAGAAGGAAATTTGTTTGGGTTTGAATTAAAAAAAGGACAAACATACTTTTATCGAACTTTCTGCAACCAATAATGTAGTGCTCAATAAATTACTTGCTTTTTTGAGAAAGAAAAAATACACATAGTTTCTTATATACCTGATATCTTTTGCTACAATTTCTGTACTGAAACTCGTGCAAGTACTCAAATGATGTAGTTGACTTTACTCTGATGGAGAAAGGGTCAGCATGGCTTAGAAACATGCAGTGTTGTCACCATGCAATCGCTGTCACAGAGGTGCCTCCCTCCATGGTGCTGCAGAGACCATTGCACCACAGCTGAGCAATAGCAAATGAAGGTGACTTCAGGAGCACCAGGGAGACTCTTAGTGGATCAATGCTGGCTCTTTGGAAAACTCCAGTGGCACTGCTGTAGGTAAGTGCCAGTCAGTTACTCCTTAAGCAGCTGGTGAGGGAAAGCAGCTTGGCTCAAATGCTGGAGGGCTGCAAGATCTGCAGTGTTTGCCATCCCTCCTCCACTACACAGGAGGTAGCCGTCTGATAGCATCCTGGGTAATGCTTAAAAAAAACTTAAATAACCCATTTGTAACAGAATTATTTTGTATCTAGAATCAATTAACAATCAGGTCGTTCTGGGTGATGCCTTTGAAATGTTCACTCAGGAAACAGATGCCTCTTCAGCAGAGTGCTCAGGATCCTCTCCCAGGACCAAAATGTGGCGGGGGCAAAGCAAGTGTGGGGGAAAAATGGACCGGTGAACTCATTTCAAGTAAGCACTTGAAAACTTGGTTCACCCATTAAATATTCAATATATTCACTGAATAAAATGTAATGCCTTCCTTCAAATTGCTTTGCACTCTGTCATTAGCTCAGTGTTTGATACAACAAAACTAACAGCAATAAACTTTTGCTGAAGTTCCATGCAATTTTACAACTAATATTATCTATTTGTGCTCAGTGGGCTTTTAGTCCTGGAGAAAACTGGAATATCTCTCTTACCCCCACAGCTGTTCTGAGTAAACTGTTCCTTCAGCCATTTTTCCATTGAGAGATGCTCTTCAATGTGATGCTTTTCCAGAGTTGGGTAGAAAGAGGAAGGTCTAGTGTGAACCCAAATCTAGTATGGACATGACTTGAGGCAGACACAGTGCTTTGTTAGACTTCTATTTGTTTTTGGAGATTCTCTGGTGCATATGACTTTGCTGGCTTTTTTATATCCTTTTTAACATAAAGGTTCTTTTCTGTAAATGACACTTTTCTTCTTAACTCAGAAAAAGGACCTGCCTTCTGCTGAGATTTTCTATTTTGGAAGTTCATCCTGATTCCAAGCTGATGTTGCAGAGACAACATAGGACACACCTCAAATCTACCCCATATCCAGACATAATCATGAGGGTGAGAGGAAGATGACCTTTCCTAACATAGATGTGCTAAAATTTTTAGTAGTTTTTTTAGAGTCATGAAAAGTGGCCTGTAGAATTAAAACTAGGGACTACATTAAAATAACTGTATCATCCCTGTTTTCTGTGGGTTACACAGTACAGTGTAGAGGGAAAGGATGAAGCTTCCTTCACTGCTATATCAAAATTTTCTTGATGCTTCTCCAAACTAATGGCACTTGCTTTTGCATAAGATATTGTTTCTTCTCCCAGGATAAGCACAGCCATGAGATAATTTTCTGAAAGATACAGACATACTATACTCACCTATTTCCACCAAATATGTCAATTTATGTTTTGTTAGTTTAGTGCTTTGGAAATCTAAAGGTCTTTTGATTGCTGTAATTTTTCTTTAATTATGCTCATATTGCAGTTTTTTTTTTTAGTTTGCAAGTGTTGCTTCAGTCTTTCAAATGTTTTGTGCTGCAGTAGATTACTAATTGTAAATGGAACAGCCAGTTTCACTTGTTCATTTGGAGACATTGATCTCTCTTCCTTTAGCAATGCTAAATCCACAAGAAGTGTGTAAATTCTTCAACCTCCATGGGATTAGAAAAGAAATTATCTCCTTCCCGGATGAGAGTTTGTTTTACTTTTGTTTTAGAGAGTTAAAGATAGTTGTGCTCCTGCCAAAAAGTTTCATTTGGTGATAAAGACTTGCCTTTTCCTGCAGAGATAGGTCTCCTTGAATATATTTCGCCAGTAACTTCTTTCTCTCCCCAGTCATCTTGATTATCTCCATTACCTGTTGTGGATAGGTGCTTTATTCTGAGTGTCTAGTGTGACTCTGTCAGACTGAAATGCATTAGGCCATTGGACTTAACACTGTATCTGTGGACTAGTTAGATTCTCTAAAATTAATCCTAAAATACTTCAAAGGCAGATTTTCCTGATGCTTAGGCACCTAACTGCAGATAAACACCAGGGAGTATTTTCAGCACCATAGGAAAACAGTAGGTGTTTTGCCAGCAGGGCAATCAATAGGTGTGAAGTGCCTAAGACCTCTGGAAATCATTCTCTTTCATTTAAAGCTACAGTAGGAAAAAGAGTTGCAAATTAAATGGAGCTCTTAACTGCAGCCTTCCCATGCAAGAAATATGGTCTCTGCAGAGATTATCAGTTGAAAATACCTAAAGTCTCTGTGTGTAAAACAGCATCTAGGTTCACTTGGCAATTTATGTCCTGTTTCCTGTGAAAGTAACAGAAGGTAGGTAGGAAGATTTTCAATTTACTGAGACAGAATATATGTCCTCAAGTAATGGAAATCCTATTTCATTTCCCTTATGGTTTCAACCCTTATTTATTAACTGTGTGTTTTGGAGATTTTATTGCTGGAATTGTGGCATATTTTATGTTGGAAAGATGGTTGTCAAGTCCTACCACCTACTCCTAGCGGTGCTTACCTCAACGTTTCAACATTCTTTACATTCATTCCCTGTGCATCTCTGGCAAGTGTCTGGCTCTGCCTTCTGCACACCCCACGTTCCATGCATAGAGAAATATTAAACAGAAGCAAGCAGATATAATATGGGACAATCCTCAGCTTAGAGTGATCAGACAGTTCTTTGATCTAAACAAAAACTGAACGCTACAGTGTTTACACTAATATCACAAATGTGCTTGAAGTTAGCAGATTGAGAGTGTTCACTTGCTCTATTCCCATGTTCTTCCTCTTAAAAGCATCTGTTGCCAGACTCTGCCAGGTGTGAGACACAGCAGATGGTGGGGCTCTGATCTGACTACTTTTAGCAGTTTTCATGTTCCCAAATGTACATGATAGAATGACTCAAATGGCATCAAGAAGTTGGGTTGCCCTCCACCCCCACCCACACCACCTATGACCAAAAATTCTTTTTGAAATTACACAATTTGGTGAAGAGTGTCTCTGTTTTTAGGCCTTCAGCTGAGAATATTTCCTGCAGAAGAAAATGTGGGGTTTTTACGAATAGTGAAAAGTAGAGAGGGAAATCTACAGTTCTTTATGCCTAGCTAGTAAAATTTGTAAAAAGGCTTCATTGTAATGTACCTAAAGAAGTGTAATTCCACTATTATTATTATTTGTATTTCCTTCATCTTTCACCACAGTTCTTCATAGGTGACAGAAGTCGTCTAGACCAAGGAATCCAGCAGGACCCAAATGACCATATCAATGAAAATTATTAGCTGTTTGTATCTTAAAAAGTAGCATTAGAAACACCATGCAGGATTAGTAAAAGTTATTAACATCTTGCCTTAGCTGATTTATTGGGATTTATTTGGCTTTCATTTTGTAATCAGCCTTTGAACAGCCAATGTCAGATGATGGGATTTTTTTCCACAGTCCTTAAAAATAAGCACAATATTTCATGGGAACTATTTAAACTGCAGGCAACTTTTCTCAAATCAGTTTCCATGCACATGTTTTCCAGTAGCAGTTGAGTGGGTTTCCCCAAGAAGCTGAACAGGGAAATGAAGATTACTAACATCCAGACAAGTTGCATAAGGCCAGAGGTGGCGGGTGAAGGATGTGCTTTCATCTATGAAGAGTAAGGAAGAATTTTTTTTTTTTTAATTAAAATATAGAAGTTCAGCTGTCCAGAAGCCAGAGTATATGCTGAAACTTCAGAGCAGAGCTCAGAAACCATTGGCAGAGATCAGAATTTCAGTGTGTTGCCAGCAGCTGTGGACAGGCAGACATTTCTTCATGTACTTCTGTTAAATCCAGTTACGTGAGCCTCACCTGGGAGCTGAGCTTGTGCTGCTGTGGCTGATAGAGTGGGAAGGTGCTTGTTTCAGGCAGACCATGGGTTCTGTGCCATTGCCCTGTCAGGAGCCAGCAGTGGCAGCTGATGAAATGGCTTTTGACACATGGTGGGCAGGCTGGAGTGGGAGCATCCTGGTATGAGGCATCTGTGGCTGATGAAATGGGAACAGCCTTCATCTGGTAGCCTGGGATGAGTGAGACAGAGCAGGATGAGCTACAGGAGCTCAAAGGAGGCAGAGGAGGGAGAGCAGCTCAGGTGAAGAGCCCAAGTTATCCCCAAGGGTTACAGAGCCAAGTGAGTTCAAAACACTCTCACCACTAAACATAGTGGCAAACAGAATAATAAGATATCTTTTTTAGGTGAACTTTGTGTGATTATTAAAGGACTCCAGTTAGCAGCACAATGCTCAGAAGGAGAAAAATAGCATATGAAAATATGCTGCATAATAAGATTAAAACAAATATTTGCTGCAGCTTCTCCCTGAAGACTGCTAAATTTCTTATATTGAAGGACTTAACAGCATATCATGTTCTGACCACCCATGTTTTTAACTGACATGCTGCAAGGCTTTAAATTATATATATCCTGGTATTTCTGCCTACTGCTTTGTTGTTGCACTGTGCTAGCAGTCATCTGTTCCCTCATGGCCAAACAAATATGCACTGAACTGTGATAGTCCAGCTAATTTTGATGCAGTGTCAGCATTGATTAGATTTGTTCAGTGTGCTGCCTGCCCGAGCGTGCATAGCTTGGGTTGTGATTTGAGGTGCATTTGTACACAGCATCAAATAATTTTGAATTATTGCCAAGGGGACAACATGGTGAGTGTCTCAGGGGTCACATTAAGGAACTGTCTGCACTGGCATGCAAGTCTGTGAGAGATGAACTGAGCCCCCAACTCAATTGAGTGTTAGCAGCTTCTGCTAGTGGGTTTCTATTTGCTTGTTCCTCAAAAATATGTACATCCTAGTAGAATTTGGTTCCTTAAGGTTTCACACTAGAAATGGATACACTTAAATAGAACATAAAATTTCTGTAGGAAAAAAAATATTTCTGAGGAAAATGTTGTGAAGACCTTGTTAATGTTACCTGTCTGGATTATACAAGTATGCTAATGCTGGAACAGAAATATTACCAGGAAACACGATTTTGGTACCTTGGTTTAAAATTTTCACATCTTGAAATTAAAGTCCATTGCCTCAAGTTTGATTCTAGTGGCATGGATTCGAGAAAGGAAACCAAGTGCTACTTATTTGCCAGGTCTTCCTCACAAAGCAAGCCTGGGATGTGCAGGCACACTCCATAGAAAAATTTGTAGAACGTTGGGTAATCCCTCATGTTTGCTAATCCCTGCCCAAGACATGCAGAGAGCACTCAAGCTGGAACACAAGTTTGGTTTTCAGCTGGGCTGATATTTGGGGTTGGGGTTTTTTTTTATTTTTGTGCTCTGACAAACAAATGTGTCTTTTATCGCAGATTTCAGCAGTGTAGTTGAAGATGTACATAGAAAGCAATTTCTCTGTGCTTTCCAGAAAAGGCTTTTCATTTCAAAGTTCTTTTTGTCTGTCTACAGAGACATGAAAACATGCCCTTTTGAGAGCTTTGTAACTAGCAGACAGATATTAAAACTAAAATTCTTTCAGAAGCATCATTTTAATATAATATCGTTAATTTAGAAGACATCTGAATTATTAATATCTATTGCTTATACTGACTCATTAGGCTGGGTATGTAAAAAGTGAGTATGCCTCACTCAGAGAATAAATGCTGATTTATTCTTGTTTTGAGAACTTGGTGAAGTTTTGATGGTTTTCTCTTTGGAGTTTTTTTTTGAGGGGGAGTTGAGCTTTTTTCCTGCCATCCCCAGCCATGCCTTATTTGATTGCTTGCAAGAAATTTAAGCAGAGATATTAAGGGCCTGAAAGAAAGCATCTCATCAAAGCAGAGGCTGTGCTAAACATGTGATCCTAAGGATACAAATGAGTCCTAAAATCCAGTGCTTTCTTTCAACTGGCCAGAAGCCCAGAAGCAAATTGCTGGGATTGAATGAAATCAACTAGATACCTACTTTATTGCAGGAAAAAGTTCTTGAGGTTTTCCCAAAAATTTATGATGACAGTCTGAGTGAACACTTGCCTTGGTCTGGGGCAGATGCCTGACTTGTCCTGTCATACACAGGCAGTTCCTGTTCTTTGTCACTTTTGGATGGACTGCATGGAAGTCACACACATTGAAGCCCATTTGCAAAACCTATTTTCATTTTGATTAAATATGTGCTGTAAATGTGTATTTGAGTGCTCCTGGCTTTGGCATGTGAACTGACTGGAACAAGCATGGAAGAGGACTGTCACCCAGAGGCTGATAAGGAAAGCAGCTTCTCATGGTTTGGCTGCACTTTCTGAGGGCCAAATTAATCTGAATTTACTGTGTGCTGTTGGAACACAGTACTGTCAACCAGAACAAGAAGAGTTGTTGTCTTTATTTTGTTTTGGGCATTTTTTTAAAAGCCCAAGTTATTAACAATATTTTCCAAAACCTTCATTTTAAATATATCATCTTTTGTAAAATATCTGAGGATCACTAGTCCTGCTATAGTCTCTACATAGCAATGACCACCTGCTTGCTGCTTCAAGAGTTCCTATGTACCAGATATTTCATTAAGCCCCAAATTTTGCTGTAATTTCAAACCAGATGGTTCTTCAAACTGAAATGATGTGGATTATATGAACTATCAGCGAAATTACAAGGAATTTGGCAAGTACTATCTGCTAGTTGGCATGCTCAGATTTCTGCCGTCTCAGCTAACACACCTAAGCATTGTTTAATATTTTTCTTTAAATTTTCAGGTGTTATGGTATAGACAAGATTTTGAACAGCAAATCAAACTTCTACATTGTGAATCCACGGAGCAGTTCAACATGGGGAGGTTGATATATTGTTAATTTATTCCCTTATTAGTGCACATTAATCCCCCATGTAAGCAAGCCCTTCCTTAAGCTCATTTCAATGTAAATCGTTTCCACAAGATGAGCTTGCACCTAAGAGCAAAACCAGAGGGTAAATAAAGCTTTGGATAATCTTATATCCACCTAATGCCAGTCATACAAACATTTCAGTCCATTAATCTCTACCCCTACCCATTGAAGAGGACCTGCCATTGCCCTCCTTTTTTAACAACCACTTTTTTTCTTCTGAATTAATTAATTTTGTCTTTTTTATTAATCTTAGCATCTGAAAATCAGAAACAGATGGCTCTAATTATTTAACCATTATTTTACCACTAAAAATCAAATTATAAAAGCTTTTCTAGGATGACTTACTTCATCTGTTTCATGTTTTCCATCTTTATTTTAGGAGAAATATGGGAGAAAAGTTATTTTTATATCTGGTGCCTGCTTCCTTTGCCAGATAGTTGAGGGACAACTGTTAATTGTTTACCCTCCATTTGCCTGCAGATCTGTTAGCTACCCTGCCAGGAAAGCCCTCCAAGCAACCACATAGGTGACAGTGTTTTGATGTTGTAGTCACTTCATATATAAGGGTAAGGCCACATCATAATTTATGTGAGTTGTCAGGTCCTCCAACAGCTCTTAGAGTCAAAATGCAAATGATTGTAGCATTAATTCAGAAGGAGTCAAACCGAGTGAGCACAGGGTCGGCAAGGACGCCAGAAGCTGGCCCTGGTGCAATTACTGGCATCTTCATGGGCTGCTTGTTTACATTTGGATTTTTGACCTAAACAATCAGGTCATTCTGGGTGGNTATATATAAATTTTATAATATATAATTTATAACTTCCTTTGTTATTATTGCATTAAATCACATCCTTAAAGAGAAGGAACAGGACTGAGGCTCATACAGAACAGGCTTTTCACTCTACGTTACATGGCTGTGACGATACTGAGCACCCATAAATACAGTTGAGATAGGTGTGTTGAATCCAGGTCAGCTGTACATCATCATAGCAGAGTGAGACAGCTGAAGGGGAACTTCTCCCAGCATGTCTTTTAAGTTTTTTAAGTTTTTTCAGTTGCATTTCCAAGAGGTCTAAGCTTGCAGTTACTAAAATAAAAGCGATCAGGCTAAAGTATGAAGTCAAATTATTGCCCAGTATATCTCGGTGACACAAGATGGATACAAAATCTGTGCTTTACCAAGTCTAAAAGGCAGGACCTTCCCCACAGTACAAACTAATCTATTGCTGATTTATGGCAGCTGTCATTGACCTTTTGATACATAATTTTGATGCTAAGAAAGGTTAATATAGACATAACACAGTAAAATTAATCAGTGCCTATATTGAATGCAATTTTCTGTACATAGCTGCTGTCCTGCTTACCAAGTTATCTGGAAAGATTTGTAATAGTTATTTGAGTTTTCTCGGGTTAAAAAGACTCGTAGTAATCTGAAATATTCTCCTTTAATTTAATTTTATTCTTAGTAGTTGCGGTAAACTAAAAGTACAAAAAAGAAATTAATAGAATAGCAACAGCTTTTGAGAAGATCAGCAAAAACTAGCTTTTCCTTCAAGCTCATCACTAAGCTTGTAATTTCTTTTTTATATTTCTAGCCCTCATCTTCATACGGTAAAATATTTATATTGGCAAGTGTTTAGCTTTTTAATTAAAACTGCTAAAAGGCCAGTTCCTCAGAGTTGACACTGTAGGAAAAAAGAAAAATCGTAAATTTAATGAATATCCTAAAACCTTGATGATAGTGCTACTTGTCTCCAGCTGAATGTTATGTTGTATGGAGGATGGATATGTATGAGAAAAGCAGCATTTGTTCACCAGAGTAGACTTTAAATTCTTAACCTTAAAAGCATTTGAATATTTAAAGTTTTTTATTGTGAAAATATGCCAAATTGGTGAAATACATTATGTGAGCAAGATGAGGTATGTATTCTTTAATTAGCCTACACCTATTTGTACTGGCTTAGCCTGTTTTTTTTAGACATTTTCCACCAGTTTAATGAAATTATTTTTTATCCAAGTTGAGGTTTTCCATTGAAATGTTCACTCAGGAAACAAATGTCTCTTCAGCAGAGTGCTCAGGATTCTATCCCAGGACCAAAATGTGGAGGGAGGCAAAGCAAGTCTGGGGGGAAAAATGGACCAGTGAACTCATTTCAAGTAAGCACTAGAAAACTTGGTTCACCCATTAAATATTCAATATATTCACTGAATAAAATGTAATGCCTTCCTTCAAATTGCTTTGCACTCTGTCATTAGCTCAGTGTTTGATACAACAAAACTAATAGCAATAAACTTTTGCTGAAGTTCCATGCAATTTTACAACTAATATTATCTATTTGTGCTCAGTGGGCTTTTAGTCCTGGAGAAAACTGGAATATCTCTCTTACCCCCACAGCTGTTCTGAGTAAACTGTTCCTTCAGCCATTTTTCNATTAATAGAATAGCAACAGCTTTTGAGAAGATCAGCAAAAACTAGCTTTTCCTTCAAGCTCATCACTAAGCTTGTAATTTCTTTTTTATATTTCTAGCCCTCATCTTCATACGGTAAAATATTTATATTGGCAAGTGTTTAGCTTTTTAATTAAAACTGCTAAAAGGCCAGTTC
The DNA here is from genome assembly GCA_013400255.1 of Sitta europaea. Taxonomy (NCBI): domain Eukaryota; kingdom Metazoa; phylum Chordata; class Aves; order Passeriformes; family Sittidae; genus Sitta; species Sitta europaea. The sequence continues at coordinate 1,197,679 of VXBS01001139.1, read as the reverse complement.
CTCAGAGTTGACACTGTAGGAAAAAAGAAAAATCGTAAATTTAATGAATATCCTAAAACCTTGATGATAGTGCTACTTGTCTCCAGCTGAATGTTATGTTGTATGGAGGATGGATATGTATGAGAAAAGCAGCATTTGTTCACCAGAGTAGACTTTAAATTCTTAACCTTAAAAGCATTTGAATATTTAAAGTTTTTTATTGTGAAAATATGCCAAATTGGTGAAATACATTATGTGAGCAAGATGAGGTATGTATTCTTTAATTAGCCTACACCTATTTGTACTGGCTTAGCCTGTTTTTTTTAGACATTTTCCACCAGTTTAATGAAATTATTTTTTATCCAAGTTGAGGTTTTCCATTGAAATATATCTATACACACACACACACACACATAGATATGCACATTTTTCTTCTCAGATTCAAATGACAGCACTATAAATGGCTTTTGGTCTTTGTCAGCTTGCTGTATTTCATAAAGCTTGGGTGCCTGCCACATCCTGCTCTCTCAGGGTAACACCAGCAGAGGGAATGAGTAGCTGTCTTTCCATTCAGATTTGAAAGTTATCTAGCTGCTATTAACATTGCAGCAGAAGTGGCTGTGGTATTTCATGGACTCCCCTGGAGGCAAGATCCAAAGTCTGTGTAATCTAAACATCCCTCACTTTAGCTTCTCACTGTGATTGAAGGCTCTGTGTAATCCCTGGTATTTACTGCCTTCCAGATTCCACTCTGTAACAATTAATAGTTTATATTTCATCCAGTATTGCCAGCAAACTGTAAGCTAAGTTTACAAATGTGTCACGTGAGATATTTTTCAGCTTTTGACACAGCTCATCACCCGCAAATGAGTAAACGAGGCCAAAATGTCCAAGTCAGCTTCTCTTCAGCAGAGAGATAAGGTGAGACACCTTTGGGTGTGAAATTCGTAGTCCATTTATCTAATGAATTTCTGAAACAGTGAATTCCCATATGTTGAAGTAAAGCATAAATCATATGACAGGCAAATACTACTTGCCCTGAATCAGATTTATGTAATAACTCTCTATATAATAAACCTCTAGGTAAAGGCAAATCTTTGGCATGCCTGACAGATAAGCTAGAGAGGAAGTAAAAATTAACCCTTTTATTTTCTCCCCAGTTTAGCTTCTTTGGTAGGCCTTTCCAGAAATGTGTCAGGGTTATAATTCAGTGCATGCACACTGCTAAGATTATTGTGTTTGAGAGAGGAGGAGAGGCATTATCATGCTTAACTTTAACTTGCATGCCCAGGTAGCCCTGCTCTGAGAGCAGGGTACTGGCTCTGCCTGGTGCCACCAACCAGCCATGACTGCTTTCTTTGCTGGGCTACCTCATCATCCTCTGCCTGCTCTTACACCACCCCTCACACATTTCTCAAGGGTAAATGATATACACGGTGACATTTTTTACTGCTGCCTAAGCACTGGAAATAACAACCATGGCCCCCTGGTGCAGCTAGCACCAGCAGATGCTCTTTTCCATTTCTTCCTATTTTTACAATGATGTGATCTCTGTATGGTGAAGTGCCATATTGGCAGCAGCCATCCTGTTAAGATGTCAGATTATTGAGAAGGCTTGAAAGCACCTTCCTGCTTTGAAGCCATAGCTTTTTTACTTTTTACTACACCACTTCAGTCCAGGGAGCTTTACTGTCAGCATTTTCACCCCAGACCTGCAGCTGTGTGGATGTTCAAGCTGTGCAATGCACTTCACCATGCCCTCCCTGTTGCCAAATGCAGCCTCCCCAGGGCAAGCCCCAGGAGGTTTGCAGAATTGGGGGAATAATGCCCACAGCTAGGACTGTTGTACAGGGATGGAGCTGTACTCTGTGCACTTCACAGACGAGTGAGGAGTATAAGACAGAGAGGAGAAACAGCAGTATGGGAGACTAGGAGGTAGCAATGGGAAAGAAAGGGTGTACTCATAATTTTAAAAATGGCTGCTTAAATAGTACAAGTGATTATCATCACATAGTTATCATCTTAACCTATTCTTTCACCCAGCTCCTCTCTCACAGACCATGATCAGCCCTATCACACTCTCCACACATTGCTGAGTTGTGCAGAGGACAAAAGAGGTGAAGTGAAGCAGGTGCCCAGCTGTGGCAAGGTGCCACACCTTTGACTCAGCTCTCCAGGTCTGATTGTGAGTGTGAGGCTTAGCTGCTTGTGACTTGGTAAATAAGAATCTCCACGAGGCAATTTGGACTCTTCTTGTTGCTAATGCTAATGTGAGCTGAGTGGATTAGCTGTAGGCTGCCTTGCTGCTGAATGTAGGCAGTGATAAATCTGAATTTGATTAAAAAAAAAATACAGAGAGAGCCTATTCTTGTACAGAAGATACAGGGCAGTGAAAGAGGTGTCAAGACTATTTAATGTATGTTTTCTTACATAGGCAGTGTTAGCACTGCTGTTATACCTCTCATCTCCTTTCTTTTTCATGGGGAATTCCCAGGTTTTGTAGCACTGACTTCATGGAGAGTGAACCTGTGGAGACCCAGGGAATTTAATGTTTGTAAATGTGGGATTTGATACCACTGCTCCTAATAAAACCAAGCTGTGACAGGTTACTTCTTGCTGTCAGTCTGTGTTGTCAGCCAAATAGTGCAGCAGTTACCCAGAGAAAGTTTCATGCTCACACTTCTTTGCCTTTTTACATCATCATCATCATAACTTCCTTAGCTGACTTTTCCAGTCTGCTTTCTCTGTTGCTCTTTTCTTAAGATAAATGTCTACTGTCAAAATTATGAAAGTTACCTTAAGGAAACTTGATTACAGGGGATGTGAAAAGAACTCAGAAGTGTGTATTTGATTTGCACGAGCTCTGGAAGTGAATGCCAACAGGCTGAGCATGTGTTCCACAGACTAAGGGTCCCAAATGGGCTGAGCTTTCCTTTTCCTCTGTTTTCCATTCAGGGTTTGAACATGAGTACCCAGCCACACACTGTGACCAAGGTAGAGATCCCCAGCCATGTTCTTTACACCGTAGGAACATGTGTGCTCATTATTGGCTCCATTGGCATCATTGGAAACCTCCTAGTCCTCTACGCATTTTACAGGTACAACAATTCCTTTTGTGGTTGATCAGACTGGTCTTGAGTCTCACCTGTGCCCATGTGTAATTTCTGCATTGCTTTCCACATGGATTAAATCTAATGCAACAAATGTAGGGGGAAAGAAAGGAGAAGACACCCCTACACACAGAGAAACACATCCATGTGCATCATTTACAACCTCAGTGTAAATCCCTGATGTTTTAATGAATCAAATGAAATGAGAAAATAATACCTTGTTCTAGAAACAATTTCCAATTAGAAATTTAAAGACTGGTTTAATAATTCTAATGATAGAAACCACAGTCTCGCAGCTGCAGACTTCTTCACTTACCCTGTAGTATTTGCAGAAATATTTAACAAACAGTGACACTCTTCCCGGGAGCCCAGTGGTCCTGAAAGGACCAAGAAGGCAGTGTGCTACATGAAATGAGCTTATGCCACCAGTGTATTTCCTGCTTCATGCAGATCATAGGATTTCTGTCAGTTTGTGTGCCCTCTTGGCAGAGTAATAGACAGCCAAAGCTACTGCATCTGGAGTATGCAAAAATCTCATGGAAAAAAGAAATAACTGCCCTCTGTCCCACACTGTGGTGCTGGATTTCAAAATCCTCCTCATTCATTATTTGCTGTCATTACATATGGTGACACAGTGGGGCCTTACAAAGCTAGAGACACCAGTGGAGTTATGAACCAAGTGTTAGTTTCCCATTCTCAAATGTTTAACATAAATAAATTAATTATTTTGAATAACCGGCTTTTAATATGATTTAGAGAAACTGAATTCCCTAAAAGTGCAGGTACCTTCATGATTTTTTTAAATGCAGCACAAGCTCTGTATTTGTCTTGAAATGTGTGTGGTATAGCTGGTGTAATAAAAGCATTAAATTGTCAAAGTAGGAAAATCTGCATGGGCAGATTAGCTCCTGGGAAGGTGTGAACTCTGCACTCTCTCTTACCCTGTTTTTGCAGGCGGTTATGAGCCACAAGAATTTATTAGAATTTCATCAGTACTGAGATGGCTTTCTCACTTTCTTTTCCAATATTTGTTTATCAATATGAGGAAAGAAATTCATGTTAGCTGCAAATATTGATATTGCAAAGAGCATCAGAAAGCTCTCAGTTGTTTTCCTTGGATAAGTTTTGCTTAAGACCTGTGCTTTCACATTCCTTGTTCTGGTGTTCAATGCAGCCTGTTCATCTGCAACTGAGAGTTTTCATTCTCTCTTATGAGAGCACTTTGAAAAGGGTCATTCAGTTAGTGGTGTGTCAAACACTTACTGTGCCAACACAACCCCTCAGGTCAGCAGTTCTGAAAGTGTCACCAGGAGCTGATCTTTTGGCTCCATAACTTTCTTCAGATCTTCCTCATGTGCAGTGCAAGGCACAATCAATATTCCAGCACTCCTAGGGAACTGCTCTTCTGAACAAATCCATATTTATCAAGACAGCTGAAATTCTCCTTAGCCTGAAGAGGAAACAATCTATTTTATGGCTCCTACTCTTTTCAATAATTTTGAAATGACTACAGCTGTAGCTGCAGTAATTGACTGATGATTAGCAATTGACTCACTGCAAGTAACCATTGATTCCAACCTGGACAGTATTTGTTTATGCTAGTAAGCAAAGTTATAAAGTTAACTTTCCACTTTGTCATTTTAAAACTATGTATTTCTCATGTTTTTAAGCAACAAGAAGCTGAGGACTCCCCAAAACTACTTTATAATGAATTTAGCTGTGAGTGACTTCCTGATGTCGGCTTCTCAGGCACCCATGTGCTTTGTCAACAGCTTGCACAGAGAATGGATACTTGGAGACATAGGTACTTTTTCACACTAATTCACTCCTTGCCAGCTTTATGCTGCCTGCAGCCTGTTTCAGCCACAACAGCCTTGGCTTGTGCCATGGATAGAACAGCACAAATCTCTTGAGTCACAGCCAGCCCCAGATATCATCAGTCAGTGTAATGTCACACGTTTTGTATTACAGCTGTGATTCTTTTATCTTACATATTTTGGAAAGGAAGGAGTCAACATCCACATGTAATCATGTTACCCTTTAGCTTGTAAGGGAGGTGTTATGGTTGAAAATAGGTAGAAAAGTTTTAGTAAGCTGTAAATAGTTTTCTGTATCATTTTGAGACCTAGTTATTACTTTTATTTAGAAATGTAAGTTGATATCCATTGGAATGCTCTAGGAATCTCGTATTTAATTAAGAGATATAAATAACAATAGTCATTTGAGGACTCAGCAAATTCAAGCTCCTTTCTTTCCAATTGCAAGAAAGAAAAGGTGATCTGTGCTGAGATTATTGCTGAAATGTGGGTATAGCAAGAACCTCAGATGGCTCAATGCTGTTTAGTGCTCCTCATCATATTATGGATGAAAACTTACACCCACTGGTGGCCGTACAATGGTGGAGCAAGCCCAGAGACCACGTACTGTTCAACAGCACAGAGGGATTCTTCCTTAGTTTGAAGATATTTTCAGTCTTGCTCATCCCCTTAAATAAAATCAGTGGAAATAATCATGCTGTGTACAAATTAAGGATTTGATCTGGGTTGAGTGGGATTTGGTCCTTAGTTGCAAGTTATTGTACAGACTTTAGAATTCTGCTTTAAGGTTGGATCTGGTGGTTTTGCTGTCTGTCGTTCCTGGTGGGCTCTTGTCTATAACCACATGAGGCAGTGCAAGATTTCGAAGAATGGATGATCTTTCCACACAGGTTGCTCCATTAAATTCAGCATAACTTTTTCCATCTGGTAGTGCAGTGCCTGAATGCAGAGGGGGCTAAGAGGTCTGTTTCATGAAAAAAATGCCAGTTCTTTTAAAAAGTACTGCCATTAAATATAGGAGTTGGAGCTATGTTTTACAACTGGTCTCTTAGTCACCAAATTTAAACCACTTCTATATTTTTAAGCCACATAAACCAAAGTCCTTTCTTGAACCACCCATCCATCATTAACAGACAGACATCTGCTGCAGCAAGTTAAGATCAATGTATTGGGCAACAATCCAGGAAAATATAACTTTAATTAGATTGGATTTTCTTTGAGGCAGTTTTCCATTGACTAAAGGTTCCCAGTTGCAGTCTGCAGTGAAGTAGGACTTGTTTAAATACATATATTTATATTTTATTTATATTAGTGTTTTTCTAATAAACAATTAATAATAATGAATGTTATATAACGTTCATGAAAATGAATGCTATATAAGCTAAGAATTGTGAAGCTATGATTCACAAAATATGAAGCTAAGATTCTTCTCTATTGAGAGGGAGGTCCTGAGCAAGGAAAAAAAAAAGGGAGATTTATTATGATGGGCTCTGAAAGAAAGCATGCCTCTTTACAAGAAAACCCCTGACACTGCCATTTCCTTCTTCAGGCTGTAACTTGTATGCCTTCTGCGGGGCTCTCTTTGGGATAACCTCGATGATGACTCTGTTGGCTATCTCTGTTGACCGCTACCTGGTGATCACAAAGCCCCTGCAGTCCATCCAGTGGACTTCCAAGAGGCGCACCGTGCAGGTCATCGCTGCAGTGTGGCTCTACTCACTGGGATGGAGTGTGGCTCCGCTCCTCGGCTGGAGTATGTTGGCTGCTCTCTCTCTTCCCTAGCAGTCCCTGCATGCTCTTTTCTGTCTTGCTTGGGGTGTAAAAAACATGAGTTATCAGTCCTCGAGAGGATGCCCTGCCACCACCTGATGGTTTGTTGTTGTAGCACACATCTGCATCTACTGCACTGCACAAACCCTCTGCATCCCTACACCCAGGATGTGTTCAAGCAGAACAACCTGCAGATGGAATGTTAGATGTGTACCTGAGATTTCTGTAGTCAGGACCTTCTCTCCACATAGGCACTCACTTCTCAGACCACATATATGAAGTGTAGTTTGTCTTGCACAGCTTTTGAAGACCATGGATACAGGACAGGGTTTATTTCAAGTGCTTAGTGGTTGGATCAGCACCTGTGCTATCTTTGGGTGCATGTGTGCATAATGTGTTCCATGTATTCCATAGGTTCCTATGTGCCTGAGGGCTTGATGATATCGTGTACGTGGGACTATGTAACCTACTCCCCAGCCAACAGAAGCTACACCATGCTTTTATGCTGCTGTGTGTTTTTTATCCCCCTGGTAATAATATTCCACTGCTATTTATCGATGTTCCTGGCCATAAGGCGTACTGGCAGGTAAGCAATCCAGCTGAAAGAAGTACATATCCCTTTTCATGTAATAGAAGATTTTCTCAGTTTCTTTAGCTGTAGAAAAATCTGAATCAAAAATTAGTCTGAATTAAAATCAACAGCTGTAAGAGGAGAAATATTTTTTCCGGATTTAAAACTGGGATGATGGATGAATTTCAGAGTGGAAGAAGTCCTCTCTGGTGGTTCTAATCTTACTTCCCTGTAGTAATTAACAGTACATCAGATAACTGGAGTGAGTTATTCGTATTTCAGATTTGCACTACAAGAAACAATGTCCTTGTGTATTCCAGCAGTTTTCAGCCTCAAGGGATAATAAAAATCATGTAGTGATGGGGAAATCATCTGCCTTTAAGCAGCTCTGTAAACAAAATAGTCTTCATATTTTTTGACAGGCATTCATATTTAAGGCAGGCATTCCAAAAACCATCATGCTTCACTCAGTTATCACAACTACACGTCTGGCCAGATATTACAATATCTGGCTGTGTTTGCTCAGATGTTGTTCCCAAAAATATTTTTGCTCTATATTTGAAATGAAAAATCAGCAGGGTGTTAGATCTGTAAACTAACATCATTCTATCAGTTATTTTTCTGCTAATGAACACATAGTTTATCTTTGGTCTGATCCAACACCAGCTGATGCTGTGAGTCCTGCCTGCTGTTCAACTGTGTTGTCAGTTCTGGCAATTGTTGAAATCATTTGGCTTCATAAGCCTAAATTCCACTTTTCTAAGTACATTTAAATATGCCTAAAATGAAATTCTTTCTGAACTCCATCTTTTGGCCTTTGTCTTGATTTTTATTGTGCTTTGTGTGGGTGTACACTTGATACCAAGTAAAGGAATGCATCCTTAAAATAATGGTGTCTTGTACATCCATGGAGCACAGTGGACATAAGCTTTTTCTATGCCTTTTGCAAGGCCAGATGGATGGATCTTTGAGCAACCTAGTCTAGTTGAAGGTGCTCCTGGTCATGGTAGGGATGTTGGAACTAGATGGTCTTTAAGCTCCCTTCTAACCCAGACCATTCTCTGTTTCTATGATTCTATTCTATATTTACAGTGCACCAGTAAGGACTTTGTTACCCTGCTGGCTGGTAATTAATGTCTTCAGCCTGAAATGTATCTCCATTTAACTATACTAATTTGTAAAATTTGTTATTTCTATGCTAAAGTATATGAAATGCCTAACTATATAAAACTTCTAAAAATAAAATGTGGCATGTTTGGTGTGAGAAGAGAATTTGATTTTTTCATGACATAAATATTAGGACTGTCTGTTGTGCCTCCCACTGAAAATACTCTTTAATAAATAAATCTGGGGGTAAATAAAAATGTCCTTGCAAGTGTCCTGACAGTCTTAAAGCTGTCAGGGTATTCCAGCATGTGTTACCTCATGAATTGTAATTTCTGCAAGCTGTTCCTCCCTCAAAAAGGAAAAGACATAAGACTTGATTTCACAATCCAGCTGTGCCTTTTGTTGCTCCACCTCTAAAAGCAATGAAGGGCAAGAGATACCAATTCTATCTTTGCAACCTGAAACCCTCCCTGTGTCAGGGATAAGGACACAGCAGTCCTGTCCTTTAGTCCACGGGGTTCTGGCTCAGTCTCACAAGCAAACATAATACTTGCAACCACATTCATCACCATCTAGGGGTTTTAAATATCAGAGGAGAAAGGAAGAGCTAGAGTAGTGAAATACGAAATTTACTTCATTTTTCATACTGCTGAGAACATATTAGAGATGCTGCTTTTTCATTGTCCTGCTGAAATATCTGTATTTTTCCCCCCTCACAGAGATGTTCAAAAGCTGGGGTCCTGCAGCCGGAAATCCTACCTTTCTCAGTCCATGAAGAATGAGTGGAAGCTGGCAAAAATTGCTTTTGTGGTCATCATTGTGTTTGTCTTGTCCTGGTCTCCATATGCTTGTGTCACCTTGATTGCCTGGGCAGGGTAAGTGGAAGAGGAATCCAAAGAGCAGGGGTTATGCAAATATGATTAGTACTATCATCCACATGAGGCAAGTCTCCTTTTTGAATGAATCTTAAATAATTACCACATTAGAGGTGATATTTCATTCTTTACTATATCCTTGTGAATAAAGCCAGAAAAGGGATTATTTGTCTATGCATTTTGAAACTATTATGGCTTTTTAATCTTAATATATGGTACATGATGTTTTCTCTCCCACATGATGCTTTCTTTGTATAAGTTGGAGGAGTTACCTCCTTTATCTCCTAATACCCTCCTTCCTTCCTTCCATGCACTTCTGTCTCCTCCACCCCTTCTCTGCTCCAAAGAGACCTGGTGTCTTGCTAATGATGCTCTACTCTTCAAGGCCAGATTGGCTGAGGCTTTGAGCAAGCTCATCTAGTGAAAGATGAGCATCCTTGCCCATGGCATCATGAGCTAGATGATCTTTAAAGGTGTCTTCCAAACCCAAACCTTTCTATGATACCATGATATTAACTGTGCTTATGCTGCACTGACATTGGTCACACCTGACTAACTGTTAAGTCTAAAGGGAAATATTGGTTTCAAACCACTTCCAGTCCTCTCTTCTTTCTGCAGTGTTTGGAACTGGGTTACTGACATACATTACCATGCAGCACACATGCTGCTGCTGAAAGATTTTTTAGGTTTGATTCTGTTTTCTTTTCTATCACCACTTTTCTCAGATGGCAACAATGTGGGTTCTTTTTTGGGAGAGCTGGGGAGAGGGGGTTTGTCTAATGCAGAATCAGGGAAGGTGATTCTTTGTGTTCCTAGTCATCCTGAAATTACTTGCTACATGTCTGTGATCTTCTCTAAATGAATGAAACCAAGTACATGCTGTCAAATTCAAACCTTTCTTCTGAGCAAAGAAATCATTTGAAAGAATCAACTTCACAGGTGTATTTCTTATAAAAAGATAACAGCACAAAACCAGTTTAAAAGGGTAATATGTTTTAGTAATGTAGTGTCCATGTAATCCATGGCATAGCTGTGTGTAATGTTTTTGCTTTGTTTTAGTCGAGGCAACAGCCTAACACCATATTCCAAATCTGTGCCAGCAGTTATTGCCAAAGCTTCTGCCATCTACAACCCCATCATATATGCAATAATTCACCCAAGATACAGGTACAGTAAATATATAGGTATGTGTATAACTGTACACGCAGATGTGGATCTTTTACATGGAAAAAACAACTCTCATTCCTTTAGCCTCACCACATGCAGTGCCTGTTCCTGTGCTGACTAGGCCATGATGGGCTCTGGGTGGTCAGCCCAGCTGGTACATAGCATCTCCAGATCTGCCTTGGAAGCAGCCAAAAGAGACCAGTCCTTCCCTTCACCCTTCCTCTCCCGCAGAGCCCTTCTCTGCCCTGTGGAGCTGTACGACACCATGACTGACAGGAGGAGAGGATGATGCCCAGGTCACCTTTTGTCATACCAGAGCCACTACAGAGCACTCTCTAGATAAAAGGTCCCAACCAGCCAGGCTCAAAAAATCACATCCTTACCAATTTAAGCAGCTATATATGCATATGTTCAAGGCCTGGTTTTCTGAAGCATTTTTTCACAAAAAAAATTGAAACACTGGCAGCAAAAATACTTTATTATATAAAGGGAATATACTTGTAACAGAACTGCTGTCCAGCATACCTGTATAATTTTTTGCAAGTCTTTCAAAACGTAGCTACAACAAAGTGGTGCTGTGTTGAAAGTTCTGAGAAAACACAGGGATGCCGTGGTGGTAAATGTGATAAATGTATAAATACCACTAGATGGCAGGGTTAGTCATTGGTATGAGGCTCGTTTCACCCAAGAAGTGGACAAGTGCTAAATTCCATTGCTGGACAACTAGGACTTGGGAACTGGAAATTGAGTTGTTTAGGATGTCTGATGCATGACAGTGTGATTGTAAGAAAAGTGAGGGTTTTTTGGAAGGCTGGTCGAAACATGCCCCAAAAATGGTGAAAACCTTTCACCCTATGATTCTATAGAATCATAGAATGGTTTGAGTTGGAAGGGATCTTAAGTATCATCAAGTTCTCACCCCCTGCCATGGGAAGGGACACCTTCCACAAGATCAGGTTGTGCAAAACCCTATTCAGCCTGGCCTTGAACACTTCCAGGGATGAGATATCCACAGCTTCTTCGGGCAGCCTGTTCCTGTGCCTCACCAGCATCACAGTAAATTTCTTCCTAATATCCAATCAAAACTTCCCCTCTTTCAGTTTAAAGCCATTCCCCCTTGTCCTATCCCTACATGCCCTTATGAGAAATATTTCTTCAGCTTTCCTGTAGCCCTCAATTAGGTACTGGGATGTTCTGTGAGGCCTGCCCAGAGCCTTCTCTTCTGGCTGAACAGCCCAACTCCCTCAGCCTATCTGCAGAGGAGAGGTTCTCCAGCCCCTTGGCTATCTTCACAGCCTCCTCCGGACTTGCTGCTACAGGTCCCTGTCCTTCCCATGCTGGGACCCCAGAGCTGATGCAGCCCTGCAGGTGGGGTCTCACCAGAGCAGAGGGGCAGAATCCCCTCCCTCCCCTGCTGCCCACGCTGCTTTGGATGCAGGACAGGAGCCAGGACACATTTGGCTTTCTGGGCTGAGAGTGCCCATTGCCAGATCATGTCCAGCCTCTCATCCACTCCCCAGGTCCTTCTGGGCAGGGCTGCTCACAATCCATTCTCTGCCCAGCCTGTGTTTGTGCCTGGGATTGCTCTGACCCACCTTGCACTTGACCCTGCTGAACTTCCTGAGGTTCCCATGGGCTCCCCTCTCCAGCCTGTCCAGGTCCCTCTGGATGCCATCCCTCCCCTCCAGCGTGGCAGCCACACCACACAGCTTGGGGTCATCACCAAACTTACTGAGGCTGCTCCTGACCCACTGTCCATGTAGTGTTAAACAGGACTGGTCCCAAACACCCACCCTGAGGTCACCACTTGTCACTGAGCTCCACCTGGACACTGAGCCATTGACCACAACTCTGAGAGTGACCAGCCAACTCCTTATCCATTGAGCAGTTTGTCTGTCAAACACCTGCTTCTCCATTCTGGAGACATATTTTGTTTGAAAATGTCTGCTATCATAACTTGCACCTTTTTGCATCCTCCAGAAACCATCCAAGATTTTGAAATCTTCAGAGCATTTTAGTTTATAGTAGGAGAATGCCTTGTTTCTGGTGGGTTGCAGAAGTTCAATGAGAATTTTTGCATGGCTGGCTGATGTGTTTAGGATCCATTATTTGTTTCTGAACCCAAGTTATTGTCTTCAGTTTATTATTTTTGCAAGGAACAGGCTGCCCAGAGAAGCTGTGGATGCTTCCCTGGAAGTGTTCAAGGCCACTTGAACACTTCCAGGGTTGGATAGGGCTTTGAGCAATCTGGTCAAGTGGAAGGTGTCTCTGCCCACAGATTCAGGCTTGGAACTAGATGATCTTTAAGGTTCCTTCAAGATGCCTTCCAACCCACACTATCCCATGGCTCTGTGACAGTGAACTGCTTCAGTCAGTCTTTTTTCTATCAGCATTGGTTTCTTAAGACTGTTAAGAAAAAGACTGGAGTCCACAACCAGCTTTCAGACATTTTCTTACTAAGTATCTTGTTTCACTATGTTGGGGCTTTTTCCCTGCTTTCTAGTCTGTATTTCTAGACCTATCAACAAGAGAAATTTGTATGGACTTGTTGTGAAGACATTTCATACACTTGGGAGCAATCCAGGCAGGAAAAGAAGTGATGTTGGGTCCCTTGTGATGAATCAAGAATGCAGTTTCAAAACTGAAAAAACCCTACAGTACACCAATAAGTCAGTTGGTAAAAATATGTTGGCAGGACCAATTTTGCTTAAACACTGAATAATGAATATATATGTTAAAGTTATTGTTTCTGGATAATTTCCAAATCTTCTAATTATTCACTTTATGCCTTGAAAGTAATTTATTCAAGCACAGACAAATGGGCCAGTCTGTTCAGGCCAAAGGGTTAAGGGTTTGAGCAGGGGATAATTTGTCATTTTATATTGGAACTACTGAACTAAATCACATTTCAATTATTTTCCAAATCTTTCTAGAAAGAGGTATCCAGAAATCAGGATCAAAAGTGTTCAAATCAGGCTCAGTCCACTAGCAAAGCATGATGCTTTTTTTGCACAGAGAATTCCTGACACTGCATCTTAACATCCCAACAAAACCAAGCCTTTTTGTGGGGTTTCCTTACCTTGAACAATGGAGGAAAAATAAAAGTACATTACAGTGAATGTAACTGAAAATATAACAGTAACCTTTGTGTTAGCCCTTGGCTTCAAAGAACTGGTTTGAGAATTTATTATATTCCTACTCATCTACCCATCCCTCTACCCATTCCCCAGCTGTAGAAAGGAGATAAACACCTCTCCCTAATAAGACTCACAGGAAGTAACAAATGTGAGGAATGTACTCAAAGTTTTAATTCATGAAATGTTTTTTTGTGGAGAAGAAAGCTTTCACATCTTTAACAACTTGTGTGTTGTCTCTGTGTTCTGCAATAACTCTAACACATTGCTGTGTTACAGTTATTGCAGAAACTCCCTTACATTTTGGAAGTTCTAGTTTTTGGAATCATTCTTTCACAGCAAACAGGAAATTCTGCAACTCCATGTCTCCTACTGGCTCCAAAGCAAAGCAGAATTACACAAAAAATATCAGTTCAAAACTCCTTCATCATAAATAATGAGTAATCACAAATAACTTTGTGTTGCAGTATTTTGTTTTTTAATTGTTTGCAATTACTATATATTTCACTTAAGGTAACTCAATTATTTCAGATTTTAGAAATATCATTAAATAAGTACCTCAGTTTATGTCTTTTAGTTCACACATACAATATTAAAACTCTCTTCAAAATCTGTACTTTCATCCTAACCAGCAAAATCTCCCTCAATAGTCCTCCCAAATATTAGTAAAATAGAAATTCTATTCCCTCAAGACATTCAGGAATGTTCATATGTTTTCCTTGAAAATCCACCATCAGACATTTATTTCCTGAATCTCCATCATTAGGAGACCTCTGCACCAAATCCCATTTAATAAATGGCATGGTGTGTTTTACACTAACTTGAAATTGTCAGAGGGAAGTAGTTCAGCTTCTTAGCTGGGGAAAAAAGCTGGCAGCTGCTTTTCAGCACCAGACTGAGATCTTCAGCCTGAAAGGAAATTTATGGGGGCTTGACATTTTCTCACATCCTGTAAACCCTTTCTCAGGACTTTTTATTTTGTGCACAACATTAACCATCTTCTTTTACCCAGCACTATGTGAGGAGCCTTTTGCCCCAGGCAGCTCAGTGGGCCCTGCCTGGTCACCGACAGGCATCTTGGCAGGGTCAGGAATGATGGAGCAGGCAGCTTCTTTCAGTCCTCATCTCCAGAGCAGACATGAAGCTGCTGTTCACTTGATTTTGAGATTACAGAGGAAAGAGATGCAGAACTATTCAGAGAGTGGTGATGATGCCAAATGTTGAGGTTTGGTGATGGTGGGTTTATTTTTCTGATTACAAGCAAGTACCTCATTTCATGATGCCAGGATCATGTCTCTGAAATTTTAACATGTGTGATCTTTTGTGAGAACAGAAATAATGATTTAAAATGTACTGCTTATTCAACAAACCTGGTAACTATAGAAGCAAAAGATTTTACAATATATGTCTGCTTGACTTGCATCTCAGTGTAATGTACTGACATCCTCCAGCAATCTGTTGTCCCCTGCGTCAGTTCCTCACCATATGCCTTGTTGTTGCCTCACTTCTTGACTTGTTCATTTAGTTTTTCACCCCTATTAGCTTCATCTGTTGGATTTAAATAATGGAGTGGGAAGTGCTGGGGAGGTTTTACACCAAATGAAGTGTTCTGACTAGCATTGTCCTGCGAGGAGAAAGGCCAGCTGGCATTGCCCAGGGAATACACTTCTGCTCCATGCAGGCCCACGGTTGCAGTCAAGAGAAATAGACTCACACAACCATAAGATTATTATTTAATGAATAAGGCAGATTTGGGGTCTAAACAATCCTTCTCCTCTATGCTTGTACAGTATTAACTTTCAAAAGGAGTTTGCAGTAGCTCCTGTGATACAAATAAGTATCAACATCTGATTCTTCTCGCCCTCTTCCTCTTCCCTTGTTTCCATCCATTCTGTGCCTTTGCACAGTGAAGACCTTTGTACCAACTAGCCTGAAATTTTCTGGGTTAACATTTTAAATAAACCATATGCAATCGTGCTCTTCAAGATATTTTCAGTTCTTACCACCTACCTATGCACCTCTTCTGTGCGTGTTTTGACAAGGCCAGAAAGAGCTGTTATTTTCTTTTTAGCCTGTTGAGTTTTTGGCACCAGCTATCATGCTGTTTGCATGCAATCTTTAAGACCCCCTTAATCAAAACAGAAGCTGTGTTGAGGTGATGGAAAGAGAGGCATTTTCACCACATGAATTTCAAAGCTGTGTCTTCACTGTGACAGGTTTGGATTTTTTTTCCCCTCACATTTTTCCTCAGAAAAACCATCCACAAAGCTGTTCCCTGCTTGAGGTTCCTGATACGAATATCGAAGAATGACCTCTTGAGGGGATCCATAAATGAGTCATCGTTCAGGACCTCTCTCTGCAGCCACCACTCTCTTGCTGGCAGGACCAAGAGCACTTGTGTTTCCTCCATTTCTACTGGAGAAGCTGTAAGTCTTTTCTTGTTTCCATAAAGAGAGTATAACGTTTCTCAGACTCAAAATAAGCAACTCTATAAGTACATATTCAAAATCAAAGAACAGAAATGGGAAGGAGGAGAGTGTAGGTAACTTTTTGGTCATTTCTGCAAAGCTAGAAGTTCATGCATGATGATTTATGATCAGAAAAAGCATTCAGGCCAGTATATCTGTTTGGTTCTGATGACTGCTGGGACCAGGGATGTTCAGATTAAATCTTTAATGTGAACTAAAAAGAGCCACTGTCAGACACTCCCTGTCACCAGCTACTGGCTATGTTAGATATCTCGCTGGTCTGGAGGACAAGAAAACTCTTCCATCCAAAGTTTTATAATTTATCCAAAAGCTATTTTAAAAGAAGTCCATTTTCTGTAGGATGGGAATATTTTTTACTTTACCTGGATTTTAGCCATGAGGAGTGAAAAGCTACTGCCCCTAGAGCATGGTGGGATGTTCTGTAAGAACATACCCCAAGCATCATTACGACTGGTGATTGAGTGAGATAGAAACAAAAGAATCCCTCAAGACTCTTCACAGCCTCTCTCAGTCACAAGAAGCCGGGCTTGCCTGCAGTGGGGCTGGGAAGGTGGCTCCTAGGGGGGTGGCAGCCATGGCAGGGTCTGGGCTGGGGCTGTCCCTCCTAGGGACCTGTGCTGCTCCCCCTCAGTTTGGGCATCAGAAACCTCCCAGAGTGACAGCTGCCACCACAAAACCTCTCACAAAATTATAAATCTTAGGTATACCTTTTATACCTTTACGTATAAAAACCTAAATTTTCTCCCATTACACCTTTATTTGATGCCAAATGAAGTAATTTCAGCTGCACCATCCTGATCCAAGAAGCTTTCTGTTTTTCACTGTTGGTCACTACTTGGTTTTGGTTTGTTCATGTTATCAGGCTATTGCCTGTATGTGGATGCTGCTTAAATAGACAGGATATTGAGGGTAAGAGGCTTCAGCTTTTGGCACAGCTTTGGCTTAGGAGCCTCAGCTAACACCCCTGCTGTTAGCAGTGCACAGTACAGTGCTGTGCCAAGCTGATGCAGCCAAAGGCAATTGTCCCTGGGGCAACTGACAGCTCAGTGCAGCTGTAGAGGTTTTAGCTGAAACAGCAGCTGCTGAAAAAAAACTAAGCTTGATGACTTTGGCATGACAGCAGGACTGACTGAAATTTTGGAAGGCTCCAATAAAACATTGATGGGCAAGAAATGACACCAGGAACACTGTAAAAGATGCAGCTGTTGCCACCAACATTTTCCTCTGCGTGTTGTGTACATGTTAGTGAAGGGAAAAAAAATATTAGTGAGTCATGTCAAGGAACACTTCATTCCAGGAGTTTTATTCAACAAGTGAGGGGAAAAAAATGTGGCCACTCATAGGTGTATGAGCAAGGTGCTGCAGAGGAATTATGCACTATCTTCCCACTTGTGTGGAGCCCTGTCTGTCTGTCTGCCTGTCTGGCCTCTGTCTATCCATATGTAGAAGCTGGTGTTGGAGTGCAATGATCTCATCATTCATACTCAATCAAAAAGTCACCACAAAGTAAGGGATGACAGACAGCCTCACCCCAAGCCTGTAAATGGAACAGCACTTTTGCAGTGTCCCATTTGTGTTCCATTACTGACATGCTCTTAGAAAATTAGAGCAAAGCCCACCCACTGTCTCCCACACACTAATGATGGTTTGTAAAATCAGCAAGCTCATGCAGATTGAGAAGCCCTTGGTGTTCTGGATATCCTTCTGGGATGTATGCAAACGTGGTTTTGGATCTGTCCATCTCCATGGTTTTGTATCAGCTGGTAGTCACACAGAATGCAACAAGACGTATTAAACAGATTGATTTTATTGGCGCCCGTCTTTAGAATTCAGATGCTCTGTAACTATAAGTATAGCATAAGCAATGAGATAAAAAAAGGGTGAAAAAGACCTTGGTGAAAAGAGTTTAAATAAATTTTCACTATTTCCAAGTTGGTTTTATTTTTGGTCAGTGAGCAAAATAGTCCAGGGTAAGTGACAAGACTGAGAACAAAGCCTCTCCCCAGGGGAGTTTTGAGCGTGAGACCTATATTAGAACAGCTTTAGTTTTCTGTGAATGTGCACAGGTTTTGCTAGAGTTTGAAATTTTACAAGAATTTGAGAAAGGATGCAACTGTCTGAAATCCTTCATCAATTTGTGATTAGACCTGGAGCAATGTAGAGCTTGACCCTGTAGAGCCAGCTCAAGAGAAGCAGAAGCCTCGCCGAAGTCATTCTTTCTCCACAAGCCTGAGACAAGAGAAGAGAGACCTGCTCCCGAAGACGTGCAGCTACGATGCAGCCACTGCTGGAAAGGTACAGAAAAGTCAGTCAGCTGGGGGGACTCTCTGTTTTAGTGCTAATCTTGCTGCAGTACATCATCTCTGGAATGATAATTCAGCCTTTATGCTCCTCTATTTAATTTGTAGGCATTATTTATACTGAATCCTTCCTGCCTTCCTTCCTGCCTTCCTTCCTGCCTCCCTGCCTCTATTTCTCTCTTTTTTAATTTTTGTGTATGTGTGTATCAAATGAGAGTGTCAGTAATGCTTAATTAACTTTTTTCACTGATATTTGCCTGTTTTTGGAAAGCCAGCTCTGCATATAGCTCTGAAGCTGCATTAAGGCATAGTCAATAACATCAGATGTAAGATGGGTTCTTTGCCTGTTTATCTACTCCAGCTTTTGTTCCTACCATCATGGCCCTTGAGTCCATAGTGTGGCAGTCTCCTTTAGAATAAAGTCAAGTCTCCAAAACAGAGTTTGACATGACAGGAGCCACCCTTTCCCTTCTTTTCAGTGTACATTAAAATGTTTTATTTTTATTGAGGTGGAAGACGAGAAAGAAACTCCCATTTTTACCTAAGGGTGGGAGAGTCTGGCAACTGCCACCCTTCCCTCACTGAAAGAGGAGATGGTGAGTACTCAGTGCATCCTCTGTCGATGCATCACCCTCATTGGCCAAACCACTGAGGTTTGGTGTCCTACTGTTGAGAAGCACCTCATTCCCTGATGGGAGCTGTAGGTCACCCATGAGTCAGCTTCTGCCAGATTGTAACACCAGTTTCTAAATGAGTACTTGTATGGGTGGCACAGTGTCAGGCATAAACCAGTGCTGCCTTTTCAGGGAAAGACAGACATGGTTTACAATGCCTTGTATGACTGAGAAGCACTCCCTTTTTTGATGGAGGCACCAATCCATGGGGTTACTCTAGTGCATGCAGACAAACACCCACACCTTGGGCAGCTACAGCATCTGCTTCTGTCTCCTGTGCTCCCTTCCAGATCTGATGGTAGTTTTCTAGAGACAGCACAGTTTAAAGCAGAAACTGCTCTGAAAATCTCCAGCTACCCAGTTCCTGCATGCCTCTCTCCTGTCTTTATTTGTGTGTGTCATTAAGACTAAGTCCTGAGAAACCTTTTTCTTTTCATGTAACTGTTGTGAACAGTATTGGTGGAAAAACAGTGGCTTCAAATGTGGTGTCAGGCAACATGAGCTCAAACCTACTACTTAGTTCTGCTGCCTTCTGTCAGCAGCCAAGTGTGTCCAAGGTTGTAGACAAATGGCAAAGGATGTTTGCTCCAGGTTCTGGAGAATCATTGGCTTTTGGTCTCACAAGGAAGGAGAAGGGAAGTAAATCTCAGGTGGTCTGCATAAGCAGTTCAGTAATAAAATAAATATTTCTGCATCTGGAATTTAGCAACTGTGTAGCCCACAAGAAGGCTCATGTGCTATACTTTGCCTTTGAAAGACATCTCTTGAATTACTTTGATAAATAACCCTTTTAACTTTCAGTGGTATTCTCTGAGCTACGAGTTTATTTATATTGAATGTTCAAAGCCTCATTTGCTTTTCTTACTGTTTTCAGCAAGATTCCTGTGTGTTGTGAAAGTCCTTTATGTGTTCATTGCAGCTAAATGCAATGCATCATTATTCTATCAGAACATTCTATACTATCAGAATAAATATTTATTTGTCAAGCTCAGTTAGAATGTTTCACAATGAGACCACCCATTTGTCCTGAAAAAAAAAAAAACCAAAAACAAACCCAACAAACCCTAAAGAAGCATTAAGGCATTTTTTGATATTTATTTTAAGTTTTTAATAGCATTACTGGATTGTCTTTCACTGAATTCCAATTAGAGCACTTCCAAAAACACTCAGCTGAGGACAAGACAGTCACTATCTCAAGCTTGGTGCATTTCAATGTATGTGACTGTTTTCTGTGCTGCCACAAAGAGATGATCCAGCACTATGACTTCAGTTATGATAGTAACAAACTTTATGTAGGCTGACACCTGGAAATTTAACAGGGCAGTGCAGAGGCTTTTCTGGAAGTATTAAAATGTGGGTTTGGATGCCTTATTTCAAAGGAGAGTAGTCAAATATCCTCTCTGCATCCAGGTTTTGTTTCAAGGGAATTACCCAGTGTGAAAACTATTAAAAATCTTGTAAGTGGGTGTTGTGCCCACCAGGCCACATCCAAAAGAAACCTACCCTTCTGTTGCAGTGAAAACACCACTTGAAACAGGGAGGAGTGGTTTTGGAGATGGATTTTTTCATTCTATTTTTATCTTTGATATGGAAGAATGGACTTTTCTTCTCTGTCACGTTGGTCGAAACCACTTCTTTTAATACAGTGTGCTTCCCTCGACTTGGCAGGTAGGGGAGCTGGAGAAATCATTATCAATAGGGAGTTGTGAATGGTTCCTGCTTGTGGAGTAGAATGACACAAAACTATGGGAATTCAGATAGTAATGAAATAAAACCTGCACTTTACTTTAAATGTTGGTTTTCCCTAGAAAGGGCTTCCAGCTTATCTCTATATCTGACACAGTGATTTTATTGACTTAATTGTCACTTTTATAAGGAAGCCAAAACTGAATACTTATTCCTTCCCTTGCCTCTGTATTTGAACATTAACTGATGCTTTCAAAGCTTACTTACTTGACTCTGAATTTGCATGCCGTGCACAAGACTTTTGGAAAGAGGCCTTGCCATCAGAACCAAGTTAGAAATCAGAATTCTCTCAAAATAGGCAGATAAGAAATTGTTTGCAAAGTGAGTATTTATCACTTCTTTCTTGGAAGAAGCACTTTATAATGTGTGAATGAAAGGCCACCAACTTCCCTGAGGTAGTATCAGAAGGCATCTGGGGAGAGATTGTTACAAGGTTAAGAAATCTTTAAGAAAATAAGGAATAAAGTGTACTTGAGTCTTATCTGAGATCTCTTCCATGAGAAGAGAGAAGTGCAATAATCTAGTACCCTGAGTTGTGTTAAAGTGAAGTAATACCATTATTTAATGATGAAATAAGTCAGATACAGGAATGATTTCTTTTGTTTTCTTCTTCTTCTTTTTTTCCCCCCTCTTTTCAGTCTCTATTATATATTTGATTATGTGTTCTTTTGCTCCATTTAACATTCTGTTTTCCAAGCAGTACATGTTAGCACATCATGATTTTCCCTCAAGTTAATGATTCAAGTAAGTGTTTAGAAAGTCGGCCTGGTGGCTCAAATACTGACTAGTGGCAATGAATATTTCAAATACTGTTTTCCACATCCATATGGTGTCTGACAGTGCTAAATCTCATGTCTCTGCTCCAGGTTTCCCTCTCCTTCAGCTGTTTGGAGAAGGTGCTTGGGCAGCCTGTCCTACCCAGTCCCTCTGCAGCACTTGTGTCCAGCTCCCTGAGAGCAACCTCTCTGCCTGTCAGATTGAATAGCAGCAGTGTCACCAGAGGGGACTCAAGTACTTCCCATATGGCAGCTCAAGGAAGTCAAGTCAATGGAGTTGTGGATTCTGTCATTAGCAATGCAGTCCCTCGCATCATCATCATTCCTACCTCAGAGACCAATCTGTTTCAGGAAGAACTGGAAGAGGAAGAAACTGAATTATTCCATTTTCATGACAAAAAGGGCAATCTGCTGGACTTGGAAGGGCTTAGCTCATCCGTGGAGTTCCTTGAAGCTGTTGAGAAATTTCTATCATAAGTTTGTCAAAACTTTCCAGTAATTATTTTCTTGGCTTCTTCTCCACTTAATTATACCAAATAACAGAAGCCTTGTAGGTTAGGTCATCAGATTTTTTTTGTTTTTTGGTATGTTTATATGGTAGTCACTAGGCAGCCTTCAGATTTATCTTTGTCTAAACCAGCTCAAGCATGGAAACAGGCTTTCTTTCAGATTGTGCTGCAGGAAATGAGCAGTGGAAGATCTGGCAGCCCAATTGAGCAGCATTGGTCAAGGAGGCCACCTGATCTGTTGCCACTGATGGGGGTGCCAGCAGAAGGGAACTGACTGAAAGCAGCGTCAGCTGCTGCATGCTTCTGCTATCTGCACAGGGAACAGCGTTCCTGTTTTGGCAGCTCTGCTCTGGACAGCGATGGGAAGCATCGCAAGACTGCAGCTTCCACCAGCCCCAACAATAAAGCAGATGGCTACATGACCTCAACTAGAGTTTAATCAAATAATTCTCACTATTGTTTTCACTGTGTTCTATTTTTTAAATAGGCAGCTTGTTAAACATAAAGAAACTGGTGGTTTTTCACTGGGAAGTGACTGCTTCCCAGCTTCTAATCCTCTGAAGTTTAGTGGTAGAATTCTGAATTTTACCTCAGCATTAGCATGGTCACCTAAATGACAAAATGCAAGGTGCTATATGCTAAAACATACACTACTGTAGAAGCATTCAGAGTACTTTCAGAGTTACAGTCCTAATTAAATATGTATGTACTCTAATGAGTCTGTGATTGAAAAGGTGAATGCTCACAGCTGGCTTGACAGGTCATTGACAAAAATAAAGCCTAGGCTGTGGTATATCACTTGTCTGTTCAGAGGAGGTTCTTCTCATCTCTTCTAAAACAAACCAGCAGGTGTCTTTTACAGGTCACTTACCAGAGGCCTTCAAAGTGGGTAAAACATCATCCTGGGAAGAGAACCAAACAGTACTGTGCTGTTTGCTCAGGATCTGCACTTACATCATTATCTGTGGTTATTAATTCTGCTCATTTTGTCTGTGCTTCACATTATGGCTCAGGCTCACAGGACTCTCCTAGTATTTTATTCTTAACTACACTCTACCTTTTTTTACTCATTTTCACATTTCTCCTCATGCTCCCTTTCAGTTTCTAATTTTCAAACATGGACAAGTTGAACTACATTGTTCTTCACATAATATCAATATATATTAGTAGACATCAGGTGTTCTCTGGATATAATAGCGCAAATATTTGGTCCAGGGAGACTAATAGCATTCAGACATTCAACAAGAGAGTGAAAGTTTATGTTCATAGTCTCAGTTTATTTCCTTGGCTGTATCCTAGATTGTGCAGAAACCAGAGAGAATTTCCAGGTTTTGTGTATTGCACCAGCTGATTCTCAGGAAGTAATTTCTCTTTGCCTGTTTTCCTGATGTAAAAACCAGATGGGAAGCATAGAAGATTTTTCACTTACTTTTTTCATTACAAAAAAAAAAGCAACACAAATCTTGTTTGGAACAAGCTAGACAGGAACACCACTAAAGAACAAATTAAAACCCAGAGCAACACAGGAGAGAGAAGAATGCCTCCAAACTTGCACACCTGAGGCCCTGCAAGGTGCCAGACCTTTGAGAGGACTGAGACTCTTTCTTTTGATATAGACTGTACAGCTTTTAGAAAAAGAAAAAAAAAATGGCACTGGTGCGTTACAGCAGCAATTGTGACAGGCTGCCTAATGCAGTGCTGACACTCTTAATGCTGCTATTAATTGAGGTTCTCTGCTGGCTACAGACCCTCACACTTCTGACTGTGGAGAGCAGGGAGGAAACCGGGAGTGGAGTCCCCTCATGCGTATGGCTGCCTGTGTGTAGCCCTGGCGTGTGGTGCTGGGGGACCAAGGCTCAGCTGGGGCCACACCAGGCAGTGGTTCCTGCAGCCAGGCTGCCAAAGCCTGTGCCCACTGAATGCCGAGTTTTCTGACAGTGCCAGGAACCGTTCCAAGCTCATCTACAATGAGCCCAGCAATTCCAAGGGCAATTCCTCCATTTGAGGACTGACACAGTGAGCAGACAGTGCAGGACAGCTGCCGGGGACTGGGACAGGGATGTGCTCACTTGAAGTTCCACAGTGCCAGGTTTTCATCCACTGCATAGTTTTGGCCACAATGAGTAATTAAATGTTAATTATGCATTATGTTTTTGGGAAATGGGGCAGGCTTAGTCCTAGGCTAAACATACTGTCCTTCCATCTTGAATTCTTGTCCTGTTTTTTGCTGAACCTGCCCTCTCGTTTTTTTTTTCAATACCAACTGTGCAATCAGTGACCTTACTTCTTCTTGCATTTAATATCCTCAGCTGCTGTATCCCTTTTCTTCTTGAGCCAGATGTTAGGAAGCAAATGTCTTTCAAGGCTTCCAAGCCTTAGACCTGACTTTTACTGTTGTAATTACTGCAAATAACAACAGAAAATGTATTTGGTGTTCCATGTTATAAAAATATGCCTTGGAGTAGATTTTGCACTCAGATTATGACAGACTTACACTGGGAAGACTGTAGTCAGGGTATTATTATTGGTTTTGGCAGGATGAAGAATGGAAGACCAGAAGTCATTGTCAACAAATTCCTTTGTATCTGAAGTTTTGCTTTCTACCTGTTAGGCTACAAGAAGGTTCTCCAGTGATCCCTTGTATGTGTTTGGTACTGTTACTGTGCTGGTACTGTGAGCGTGTCTCTGAAACTTAGCAGGCTTGAGGTGTGTGCAAACAATGTTTCACTTTTATGCTGCTGTGTCATACACTGTTGGTACCATTGCTTCGGAAGCTACTGTCAAGATTACTGCTTATTTAAACTGATGCAGACTAAAATACCAAATGGCATAAAGGTAGAGAGATAAAACCTCTTGTATGAAATATCAAATAAACTTACTGCAGTCACTGTGAGACTTCTGCAGAAACATCAGCCACAGAGTAAGTTAGTCTCAAATTGAATACTGCAATGCAGGAGAATTTTGCAAGCTTCTCTGTTGTCACGTTAGAATAGATGGCACATGAAAATGTACACTAATTAATATTGCTTCCCATTTCACAAAGGAATGTATTGATTCACTCAAATGGAATAAAAAAAATCATAGGAGTTAAACTGAATTATCCATTGTTTGGTTTTCTTATTTAATCATTATTTTTGGAGACAGGAGGAGGAATAAAAAAGTTGGGTCAAAACTTTTGAAACCTGAGCTCTGATCCAGTTAATAGTAATATATATATATATATATATAATTTTAATTTCAAGTCATTTAGACTGCTCAGGTGTAAGCACTCACATTCACTGGCTTGGTAAAACCTGAAGTTGCACAGCTATTTTTGAAAAACCATTACTTCAGCTGGGATGTTAGGTATCAGGTGAACAAAACAAAAAAAAATTAGCCAAAGTCGATACAACAAAACTCTCATAGCAGACTTTGATCTTTGCCCTAAATCTGAATGAAAGTTAAAAAGTAATTGTTTGTTTCTGCTAAAATTCTGTATAGCACAATTATAGGATGTGTTCCAGTTTTCATGAGTAACAGAAAATCCAGACCATGAGTTGAAACACTTTCTTTTATCGTGGACAGCGGCATTTTTTAATAGTTAAATCAATGGTTAGATAAAGTTTTCAAATAAGAAAATTTACTTCCTTGAATCTTAATGCATCTTGCAGCTTTGGGCTGGTATGAAACATGACCTAATACTACATTCTTCCAGAAAGCTCACTCAGTTCCCAGATACCCATCTATTTCCTTCCTTTCAGGAGACACACCTGAACAAGAAACTTTTGGCACCACCCTCTAATCTTATTTGGTTTTAATCACGTGTTTTTGGTGTATTTTGAACCTTTCTGTGTTTGATCCTCTTTATTCACAGAGACTCAGTTTCCTCTGCTCTTCTGTGTTTAAACTGAGTTGTAACTTTTCTCTCTAGTTTAAAATTAAAAAAAAACAGCAGTAGAAAGTGGCACCGCCCCTAAGGATGCCATTTTAGCCCTCCTGGCAGCAGCAGCAGCAGCAGCAGGCAGCAACCCTAACACCAGGACAACACCAGAACCCTCACAGGAGGACAGGACCACACCAGAAAGGTAGGGATGACGTGTGCAGGCTGCAGAGTGGCAGGCAGGGGTTGGGGCTGAGGGGTACACACCAGGAGTTCGGGGTTACAGGACACAGCCAAAGGTCTGGGTGCAGACAGGGTAGAGTAGGTAGGGACCAGGAGAGGGACCAGAAGCAGGGGTCAAAAGCCAGGGGTCGAGGGTTAGGGGTAAAGGGTAAGGGTTAATGGTCCAGGGAGGTCAAGGATCAAAGGGCACAGTTGGGGGTCACAGTTTGTGATTTGCAAAAATTGGAAAATACTGCACGGTATATACCCTCTTTATAAATTTCCTCGCTTTTCCCCCAGCCTTTGGTAGTTTTGGTTTGGTTTGGTTTGGTTTTTGTTGTTACATCTCCNCTTATTTAAACTGATGCAGACTAAAATACCAAATGGCATAAAGGTAGAGAGATAAAACCTCTTGTATGAAATATCAAATAAACTTACTGCAGTCACTGTGAGACTTCTGCAGAAACATCAGCCACAGAGTAAGTTAGTCTCAAATTGAATACTGCAATGCAGGAGAATTTTGCAAGCTTCTCTGTTGTCACGTTAGAATAGATGGCACATGAAAATGTACACTAATTAATATTGCTTCCCATTTCACAAAGGAATGTATTGATTCACTCAAATGGAATAAAAAAAATCATAGGAGTTAAACTGAATTATCCATTGTTTGGTTTTCTTATTTAATCATTATTTTTGGAGACAGGAGGAGGAATAAAAAAGTTGGGTCAAAACTTTTGAAACCTGAGCTCTGATCCAGTTAATAGTAATATATATATATATATATATAATTTTAATTTCAAGTCATTTAGACTGCTCAGGTGTAAGCACTCACATTCACTGGCTTGGTAAAACCTGAAGTTGCACAGCTATTTTTGAAAAACCATTACTTCAGCTGGGATGTTAGGTATCAGGTGAACAAAACAAAAAAAAATTAGCCAAAGTCGATACAACAAAACTCTCATAGCAGACTTTGATCTTTGCCCTAAATCTGAATGAAAGTTAAAAAGTAATTGTTTGTTTCTGCTAAAATTCTGTATAGCACAATTATAGGATGTGTTCCAGTTTTCATGAGTAACAGAAAATCCAGACCATGAGTTGAAACACTTTCTTTTATCGTGGACAGCGGCATTTTTTAATAGTTAAATCAATGGTTAGATAAAGTTTTCAAATAAGAAAATTTACTTCCTTGAATCTTAATGCATCTTGCAGCTTTGGGCTGGTATGAAACATGACCTAATACTACATTCTTCCAGAAAGCTCACTCAGTTCCCAGATACCCATCTATTTCCTTCCTTTCAGGAGACACACCTGAACAAGAAACTTTTGGCACCACCCTCTAATCTTATTTGGTTTTAATCACGTGTTTTTGGTGTATTTTGAACCTTTCTGTGTTTGATCCTCTTTATTCACAGAGACTCAGTTTCCTCTGCTCTTCTGTGTTTAAACTGAGTTGTAACTTTTCTCTCTAGTTTAAAATTAAAAAAAAACAGCAGTAGAAAGTGGCACCGCCCCTAAGGATGCCATTTTAGCCCTCCTGGCAGCAGCAGCAGCAGCAGCAGGCAGCAACCCTAACACCAGGACAACACCAGAACCCTCACAGGAGGACAGGACCACACCAGAAAGGTAGGGATGACGTGTGCAGGCTGCAGAGTGGCAGGCAGGGGTTGGGGCTGAGGGGTACACACCAGGAGTTCGGGGTTACAGGACACAGCCAAAGGTCTGGGTGCAGACAGGGTAGAGTAGGTAGGGACCAGGAGAGGGACCAGAAGCAGGGGTCAAAAGCCAGGGGTCGAGGGTTAGGGGTAAAGGGTAAGGGTTAATGGTCCAGGGAGGTCAAGGATCAAAGGGCACAGTTGGGGGTCACAGTTTGTGATTTGCAAAAATTGGAAAATACTGCACGGTATATACCCTCTTTATAAATTTCCTCGCTTTTCCCCCAGCCTTTGGTAGTTTTGGTTTGGTTTGGTTTGGTTTTTGTTGTTACATCTCCTCTTTGCTGATTCTCTGTGCAGATTATCCTTAATATTTTTTTGTCTAGTTCTTTAACAAATACATAAAAATAAAGCAAGTTAGTGGGGAGATGAAAACTTGGGTGCATATTATGCAGCAGACTCCTTTCTCACATAGGAGTAATCAAAACTGCCCACAGTGCTTGGGTTCAGCAAGTGCCAGGTGACTGCAGGATGAAGCCTGGCAAGGTGGAAGCAGCCCAGATGCACCTCCTGGTTCATCTCAACACAAGCTCATGATCAGCTCTTGCTCTGCACCCCATCCATAGCCTCAGTCTATAACCAGTGTTCTGTCTGCACCTTGAATGAACAAGTATTTAGTTGAAAAGGTTGGTGCTGGGATGCCTTTGTTGTACCTGTCACTTTTACCTATGTATTAACATACACCACAGCTTACTAAGAGTTTAAATGTCTGTCCATGTATTTTACTTGCTTTGTGGTGTGTCTGTGTTGCACTCTGGTTGTACTTGTCAGTACTACATGTTGTAGCAGGACATGAAAAGCTAACTGCAAAATGTCAAAGTCATGTGTACATCCACCGTTACTGATTCTCCCCCATGCCAGCACGAGGAGATGACTGCATGCCAGCAATATTGGTGGCAATATTTCATGGTCAAATCCCCTGAGAGAAAATTTCTATAGGGATTAGTGTGTTATACAATATACTGATGTTTTTACTCTGGAATATTTTCCCTCTGTATTCATAGTTGTGTATCATATAGGCATTTTTATTTAAAAGGTCAGGTGCATTCTTCACCTTAAAGCAAAGCTTCAGAAGACCCTTGTCATCTTCAGGACCTTGTTCTGGACTGAATCAGCCAAAGACATAGGCAATAAGAGGTGAGGAGATGGGCTGCTGCTGTTATCATGGTGCTTGGTCCTTGGGGTGATGCATCCCAGCCCTTTCCCTCCTCACTGAGGAGCAGGTCTGTGCTCCTGGAACAGCCAGATGTGTGCTAGTGGGTGCCATATGAAATTGGTATTTTCCAGACATTTATAGGGGCACTCAGTGTGAGTAGATTTTCATGGGGACAGCAGAAGATGTCCCTCTAGAGTTTCTCCTTGCCAAATTTCTGGTTCCTTTCCACTGCAAGCAGGTGGCAAATCTCTTCAAAGGAACAGATGGATGTATTTAACATTAACAACTAATTTTCCACAGGCGTGTTCTTGGAAACAAATGATTCCTATTTCCTGAGATGGAGAAAAAAAAAAAAAAAACCAGCACAGAGCAGAAGACTGCAAGTGTGGAAAATGTGAAAGTGAACACTGCAGTTTGGTAAATGTAAAGCAAATTAAAACAACAGCTTAGAGTGGAAATTGTTGATAGATCAGAAGCAACAAAAGGGCCAATTCCATCTTCATAAAAGATATCAAAAAGTTGTATCCAAGAAATTAATACAACCAGGCCTTTTTGCCTAACCCCTTCTATAGACAATCCAACAGAAGTGAGCTCCGAGTCATCAGCAACTTTTTCATGCTTGGGTTGCTGTGACTGTCTGGCCATCAGCATGTGGAGAAAATGGGGATTAAAAGTTTCTCTTACAGGACCAAATTTCATTCACCTTGTTAAATGCAGCAGAAAATGACCAAGGGGGATGTGGCTACTCTCTTTACACATCTGGGATGAAAAATATGACACTTCAAGTGAAGTGTCAATGACAGCCATCAGAGGCCAGTCTCAGACACTGATTGCTCCCGTAGAATAATAATAAATTCCTTAAATGTGCAAATGCTTACAGAAACAAATCCTGCTATTAAAAAATGTCTTGACGTTACTTATTTGCTGATGGTTTCAAGCAGGCTGACATTGTTGAGTCTCAGTGCACATGTGACTGTCAGGAGAGTGCACAAAGCAGGAGTCCTGCTGAAGAAATGCAGTAAATTTTCTGACAATGCACAGCCATTGAACAAGGGACTACTGCTGATTTGCTGAGGAGGAAAATTGCCAAGAGACCAGTAGGATCTCTGTTATCCTTTTTGTAAACTTTAGTGGAAAAATTGCATGTCCCCTAAGGTATTTTGTAATGTGGAAATAACTTGAACTTCAGCTGCTTGGCAAGGCTGAGCCTGCGTTGTGCTATATTTTCCTCCTTGCTGTCATGCTACCTAAAAGCCACACACTTTTCTGGGGCTGGGAATTGAGGTGGTGTGGCCTTTTCCTCCTGGCACCAAAATGTCTTTCCACCACAGTATAGCTTAAAACCTTATTTTGCTGCATCAGAGCCCAGCAGCAAGTGTTGAACTCCCTGAGAAGCCCCTGGGGCTCTCTCCTACATGCGTTGTCCCCCCAGAGTTCAGTCTGCCAGATGTGCTGGTCTGCGAGGCCAAGAGAAACGAGCAAGTGAAAAAAAGACTTTTTCAGGGGTTTACTGTCTTGCCTATTTTGGGAGTGACTGGAGTTTTTTTTGTGATTTTTTTTTTTTTCTCATGGATGATTTGGCATGCATCCCTACTGGCATAGAATGCTTATTCAGAAAGCCTTTGGTTTTGTGCTGGTCTGATTTATTTTCTCTATGTGATGATTTTTCCTGGAGCAGTTTCTGAGCAGTACTGAGGGTGTCTGGCAGATGGTCTTTCAGGACTGGTTTGGTCTGCTGTACTCTGGTGTTGCTGATGCACCAAGACTTGGGTGAAGCTCTTCCTCTCCAGCAAGAATTAACAACTAAAATTTCCAGAGGAGAAACTCCCACGGCATGTTTCCGGTTTGACTGATGTGCTGTTTCCAAATTTGTGTAAGGGTAGGTTTTAACCACCCTGCAAAGTCTGATGGTTTGAGTCTCTCTTCTTCACATGCTTCTGTTTCAGAAGAGGATGTTGTGCACTTCTGGAACATCACTGCTGTTAAAATACTGAAAACTCCTATACCACAGGCTACAGAAAAACCAGCAGTTTCAATGACCCATGCTAAAAAAAGGGAGTAGATCAGTCCATAGGTGGGAATCAATGGATTCCCATTGGAATATTAAGGTAAAAGGCAGGTGCTAAGGAAGTCCCCTCCATTGTGCTCCTAAAATCTGGGCCTGGACTCCAGTGGACACAGTAAAGCTCAGGAAAAGTGACCACAAACCCTCAAACAAGCCAGGCTCCTAACATTATCGTCAAACTGGGTGAAAAGCAGAGGACTACCACATGAATTTTCATGAGTCTTGACCTTTTTTCCAAGCTTGTGTCTCCATCCTGAATAGATAGAAACAAGATTTTTTTTTCACAGAAAAATGAAAAAAAACCCAAACATACATACTCAGACCAAGGGTCCAGTTGAGTCAATATCTTGTCTGTGTGACCAGCAAAAAGTAACCACAAAGAGAAGCAAAAAAGGTACCAATATTTTCCTGCTCTGCTCTCCCAGAACTTCTGGTGATTCTATGGCAGAAACAGTATTTAATAAGATTTTACAGACCTCTTTGTTTCCATGGATTTACGAAATCACTCCTGGGACTCATGCGAAAGCCTAGCTATGAAAACATCCCACAGGCTCTGCAGTTTAACTGTGATTTACCCAAAACAGAGCCTCCCTTTGTTTGCAATTTCATTCAGTGCCCTCCACTTCTTGTGGGGTGGGGTAAAATGGATGATCATTGCTTCATGGGCACCTTCCTTGGAGCCCCCCTGAGTCTGCACCTCCTCCACTTATCATCTCCTCTCACTTCAGATGTCCCAGTCTGTCCTCCTGAATCCAGGAGCTCCATTCCCTTGGCACAGAAACACAGTGAAACCACTGAATACCTTGGATGAACTGCAAAGCTTCTCTGGGTGCTCATCCCAGGAGGACATCCTGTGTCATTTGCCCTTGTCCTTGCCCTTGCCCCAGACACACTGGTCTGGACCCTTGCCTCCTCCTCTCCCACCCCAGAGTATCCCTGCTCTTATGACAGCATTCCTCTGAGGCTGTGTGAAAGTCTGAAAGACTTGGAGTAGAAATGTGATGTGATTACAGTTACAGAGTATTCACAAAATATTTACAGACTTTATTTAAGCATTTGGCAAGCACAGTGAGGAATAACTTATCAATAGGCTATCTCTCAGATCTTCTGAGAGGCAAGAAAATATTATTTATTCTCATTTAACATAGGCATAAGAGGCTGGGATGAAATGTGAGCAGACAGTAGCACTGTTGTGGCTGTCTCCTCCTCTCTCCAGCCCAAACCCAGACACTTCACACTCCCTCAATGCAGGATGTGGTCAAAATCACTGAAATATCTGGGTTTCAATTGTATGTATTACATCAGAAACACAAAACAATCCTCTAGATCCAAGCAATGTAACAACTGAAATTTTAGGTCCCAACTAGGGTCCAAATTTTACCACTTAGTATTTCTATCTGTATAAAAAGGATGAGTTTCAGTGACAGATTCAAATGCACAGCTGTAATTGTCACCAAAACCTAAGCCTGGGACCTTCTCCAGGAATCATGAATAAATAGCAGGCACTGCATTAATATTATCCTCATACCTTAATCTGGCATGCCTTATGGAAGTAGCCAGAAATTAATCTAAATATTGTATTTCTAAGGGCAGGGTTTCCAAGTATATTTTCAAAGACTATAACTTTTTTAATAAGCAATTTGGAAGGAGTGTTGCCCACATTTCTGTTCCAGCCTACAGGATACTTCCTTTTATGCTTAGTAACTGAAATGTCTCATCTCAGTATTATCAAACACTGGCAATGACAGTCAAAGTCCCAGCATCTTGTGAGTATGCCACATGGGAAAAAAACCCTATTTTAAAAATAATAGGAAAAAAATCAGTATTATTCTTATATTGCTTTTGAAGGGAAAGCCCACGGGGGCTCAGAGGGCTTTCCCAAACACAAGTGAGTGAGTCAGGTCTTTCCTCACACAGGCTGGAAGGAGAGAAAAGCAGTGGGAAGCTGCTCTATTTTTAGCTGCCTGAGACACGCAGACCTCATGGTGATGGGGAGCTGACAATTACATAAGAAGTCATACCAAGCTTTGCTATTTAGGTCTATCTGGCCTCTTCCTTATCTCAAGTGCTGTACTAGCAGTCCCCGCTCCGAATATCCGTAACCAAAATATAACGTGTTTTCCTGGAATCCATGACATGAAGTAATGGGTTATTTTACAGCATCTCTTTTCCACAGGCTGTTCTTTCTGGCTAATGATTACAGCTAGGCACTGCTGCCACAGCTATATTGGTATCACAGCATCTGCTGTAGCCCCTCCAGAAATCTGTGAAGTGAGTAAAAGAGGGTCATTTACTTTTACTGGGGAGGAGGACTTGTGTTTGAACAGACTTTCAAACATTGTGGTTATTCCCTCCACCTTGCTGCTGCAACCCTTATTGAGGAAAAGTGTTTTATACAGAAAATGCACCTAAAAAACCCCTTCCAGTCACTAACTTCAGCTCCTGTAGCTGGATGCATCCTGAGTACTTTCATGCTGCTGTGAAAATGCACCCAGTCTATGTATCAAGTGGCTGTGTGCAAAGGCAGACAGGGAGGGCCATGAATTTAATCTCTTCTTTTCTACCTCAAGGGTCTTTCAGGTATTTCTTCAATTCCTCATGATTAATTTAGGGATTTTTGTGTCATGCCTGAATACCTATGCCCCACTGAGCCCCTCTCTACTCTATGTTCATCACAGGTGTCTTCATGCCTGCTTCATGGGTTGTTTTGCCAGCAAAAACAGTTTTCCCAGTTCCACTGGCAGCCAAAGAGAGAGGCAGTGGAAGCAAGGAGGATGGTTTATAGGTAATGGGCAACGAAGCTGTAAAGCCCTTTAGGGGCAATGTATTGGGAAAAGCCACATATGTTACTGTGATTTGAAGCAGTGATATTTTTTACAAATGTAACCTTTCAGTCTCCTGCTGCTCCAAAGCCCTGAGAGGAAACAAGCCCATTAAAAAGGAGGCCACGGTTTGCAGCTCCCGGAATGTCCTGTGCCACATGCCACAGGAGTGTTCTTGGATTTCAGGTGTGCAGAGGCTATATCCATTCCATATATCCATTGCTCCTGGGCACCAGGGTGAATGGAAACACTTCTCCTCACATTATTAACACAGGGCTAGATTCCAGCTGTCTAAATGCAACCAATTGGTTGAGAGTTTGACGAGAAACCAGAAATGCTGGCAGCAAAGGTTTCTGTCGTATTACACGTGTGCTAGACAAGTGTATTACACAAGTAGTACACAAGTGGTAGAATTATTAAAAAAAAAAAAAAAAAAAAGGTGGATGAAAGGTCTCTCTATTTTTAAATAGCAGAGTGAAAGTATTGGGTATCTGTGGCAATATTTAGTCCGAAGGAAAATGTAATTGAATCCAAGTGACATAATGAGAAAGTGTCTGGCAAAGCCTGGTCCAGGGGAAAAGTAGCAGGGATCATTGCCTTCTAAAATTTAATTTTCAAGATGAATATGCAAAGGAACTGAAAGCTATGGTATAGCTAAAAGCTGTTGTATAGTAGAAGCACACTGTTTTGTATACAGACAGAGGTGTTGGAATTTTGAAGCAGGAAATGTACAGACCAAGAAGTGAGGGAGAACATTTTAATGTTATGGTTGAAAGTTGGAAGATTTGGCCAGAACAGAGCAGTGAGCAGGAACACAGTAGGGAAGAAACAAGTGCAGATTGATGGGAGGCAGGATGAAAACTACATAAACTGGCACAGCAGGGTAACTTGGAAAATAATACAGAGTTTCTTTCAGTCTTTCAGACACTCTTCTGCTCAGCTCTGGTACCATGGCAGGTGTCTCAATTTAACATCAGGAAACACCTGAGTGCTTTTGCTTCCCCTTATTAATTGAGGCTGTAAGGGGGCTCCTGTGAAGACAGAGTTCTAAGTCTGTTAATGTTTCTTTTTCCTCCCCTCTAAGATCCTATAAGAAATGTTATGGAATGCTTCAGTGAGAACAAAATAAGATGGGTCAAGCAAGTCCTTCAAATACACTGCAAAGAAGAGTTGAAAAGAACAGGTAAATTTGAGGGGGTAGATAATGTGATTGCAGCCATCATCTCTGCAGTCTAAGGATGTGTCTGCTAATGTGGCCTTTAAATGCTGCACGTTTGTATCTCTGTGCTTGATGGGCGCAATGAGGAAGCTTCTGTTGGAGGGACTGATTTCTCCCTGGTGCTCTGTCTGGCTGTGCAGCTTGCTGTAGGTCATTTTGCTGTGAGCTGGTGGTTGTTGCAGCCCCACTGGCCCTGGCAGCCCAGGCAGAATATGTAACTATTAATAATAGTTACTCATTTTTCCACTAATTGCTTTTCAGTGTCTTTTGTGGGAGAGAATGCAACTCAACCATTGGTTATGTTCAGGGATAAATGGGAGCTTATTAAGAGAAGAGCTATGTGCTAATTGAAGAGCAATTTGGCTTCTAAAACCAGGCATTTTTTGAGTGGTGTTTGTCTCTCTATTCCTAGTTTCACATGCTCTGGCCTGCAGGACAAATGCAAAGTGAGCACAAGCAAGGAAAAATGAAAATCAAATTGCTGGTTTGGCACTGACCTCTTTCAAAATATATTTCATTTAAAAAAAAAATAAAAATATATATATATATGCACACACACACACATATATATGTATATATGAAAGCATATTGCCCAAAGAGAAACAATGTTTCCTTGGGGATTGCCAGAACCCCTTATTTTCCATTTTTAGCTGGTAAACACTTCTCCAAGACCACTTCCCCACAATCCCATCTGTTACCTAAAGCTGAGAGATGGAGGAACTGGAGGTCAAAGTTTGAGTTCAGCTTCCTGTGAGAAAGCAGAGGCGAGATTCCTTAAACATGCTAAAGCTTTACTTTAAATGGATTGCCTGTCTCCCAGTTGCTATGAAATGCATCAAAAGGAAGTGTTTATATCTTTAAATGCATTCTTTCTTGTTTTCCATGCTTCCTCACTGAAGGTAACAGTTAACTGCATCTATGACTTTTCATTTTTCCTTTTGCTGTTTTTCAGTGATTTCCTATACATAGCCAAATTTTGAAAAGCTGCAGCATAACAAAGCAAACTGAAGAAAAAGGATCTCTGGGTGTAGTAGACTGAAGGGGGTGAGCAGAAGGAAAGAGTACAACAGGAAACTCAAGCTTTTCTCCTTTGATGGGAAAAAACCCCAAAGTTGAAAAATCTATTCAGAACAGTTTTCTGCATTTAAGTATTTTGAGAAGAAATTGAATAAATGAAAAAAAAAAATTAATTCTGTGGGCCATCTGTATTCAGCTCTGGTCCTGGTCCATGAAATCTTAGCCCCTCTCAGAGTTTGATCAAGAGCAAATTGATTGGTTTTAAACAGTCTTGAAATCAATCTTAAAATGCCTCGCGTGATTTGAGAGCTGTAGTGAGTTGCTTGGTTACATTTTTGCAATATTTTACATACAGGATTGAATACTCAAATGGCTATTCACCTAATGGAAAAGAAAATGGAGAACACATGGACCAGATTAGTAGGGAAGAATTAGACTTTTTTTCTCTTTTTCTATTGGCTTGCTTTCACCTACTTTGATGGAATTATTAATGATTTATGTTGCCATGCAATATATATAGCCAGTAGAGTGATGCCTTAAGTAGGGCTAAAGTGAAAGAACAATGGGCATTTCAAGTGTACAGCTGTTTTGGGCAGGGAGGTGAGCTAAGGAAAAACAGTAGAGGGAAACGGTAACTAAAATTGTGCCAGGAATTTACTTTTCTCTACAATAAACAAAAAATAAGCAGTATAGTATGCCCTTCTCCTTCCTCTGCTATCTGGGAGGGCAGACCCTGGAGCCTCTCCTTTTGGGAGAAAGGCTTCAGGGCATCTGGCTGCCAAAGGGGAGCTGTACATTGCAGGGAAGGGAGCTCTGGAGGGAGACATTTCTTCATTTAAATGGCAAAAGTAGAAAAGCTACACTGAACCTTTCAGCTTTTGTTTGCTCAGTTATAGAAAGACAGAGCTTGATTCATGTGTTGTTAATTGCCATTGACAGATAAACCAGAAAGAACCCAACCTAGCTGAGTTATTTGTATTCTTTTTTTCCAGTTCACTTGAACTGGAAATCAGTGAGATGCAATAATAGAAAACCATGAGGTTATCATTCACAGAGCCACTTTTCCTAGTAGAACTGTGCTTTAAATCAGCAGGACTGTCAACCCTCTGACACGGCCAGGCTGTAAATACTCAGCCATCGCTTCATTTGGGGTGCAAGGGAGTGGTGAGAAAGGAATGACCAAAAGCTTTCCCAGAAATATGCTGCCCTGAGGATTCATTTGTTGAATAGAGGCTGTGCCAATGCATTACTCTGCCAGCCTGTACCTCTATTGAAATGTCTCTGCTGATTTATTCTCAGTATCTGCATTCCCTGTGTGAATTCTGTACCTTTCTCCATTTGGCTTCAGGATCTGTAGACTGAGGCTGAATTTTACAGGATTCTGTGGGCAACAGGGCAGGGCAAATGCAACTTTGCCCTCTTCTCTTTTCAGTTAGTCTCAGTGTTTAGTGCTCTTCTCTTAGGCTTTCAAAGCATGGTTTTGTTGGGGGGTCTTTGTTGTTTTATTTTTCCCCTTAAAGAAAATAATAATAAGGTTTTAAAACTTTATCCCCTGTCTGTAACTCTGCAGGAATTAGTCTGGATACTGGCCTTTTACAATACATGTGACTGGTCCTGATTGTTTGGGTTGGTATCTGAGGATTAAGAGATTTGGGAAAACTCATTCACTCTTTCATTCTTTCATGATCCTATCAGATGCTTTGGATGATTTTCTGCTTGCCCAAAATGGATAAATGGAAACAAAGATGTGTGACTCTTTACACCATGCTCCTCACAGCCAGGAAAGCCTTCCACATGTCACTTGGCAGGAAACAGCAGGATTCCTGTATGACAGACTTGCCCCCAATCCATATTTTTCCTAGCTGTGATTTTGGACTTCATATTGCATACATTGATGTTGAGTCCTTTATATCAGTTGAAAAGTCTGACACCAGTTTTTGTTTTTTTTTCTCCCACTGTGCCGTTGTACAGATGCTAAATAGGAATAGCTGTGTCAGGAAACATGGTTGTATATCAGCTGCTAAAAGCCGTCCCTGTTAAATTCATTAGACCTGCTTTTTCAAACTGGTAAAAAGAGAAGTTTCTGTTCTTGGAATCATTATACACCCACATCCAGAAACCTCCTTCTTCTGCTGAAGATCAGTATAAGCCACTTCTTGCACCTCCAGTGGTTGTTATTAGCAGAGCCGGTGGGAGGAGAGGCCCCGGGGTATCCCTCAGGGCAGCCTTTTCTCCTGGGATATGGGAAAACACTAGGTGTCATCAGTGATGTTTCCTTCCCCGGCAGTAACACATGCATTTGAGAACCCACAGCCAAGGCCGTCGATAGACCAGCTTCTCAGGACCTATCTTCCCAGGATCCTGATGCATTTTTATAGGAAAGCCAGGAAGAGTCTCTGAAATCCCTGTCTCAGACAAGTCTAGGCAAGGCTTCAGGTTGTCCAGTAAAAATCATGTCAGGATTAGGCTTGGTTTTTAAGGCTATATTTTAAAGCCCACTTTTATGAAGAATGAAAACATTATTAAAATACCAAATGAAATGCAATTTTTCTTTTATTTGTCTTTTAGTTATCAGTTAGATCTTACTGAGGATTTTTTTTTCTCTTTGCTGTTGCTTTTTTCTTCCTCTTTGCACAAATCTGTGCCCACAGTGTCACTAAAATAAAATGTGAATCACCTTGTTCAGAGAGGTTGTTTTCTGCTCTTGAAATATGAATAGCAGTGTACCCAGGTGCACAGGGTACAAGAGAAGCTTTCCCCAAAGAATGGAGGGAAGTAATTTTAAAAATTATTTTAAAATTAAACAAAAATTCCTCCAAACATAAAAATTACATGGAGAACAGAGAAAAATGTAAGAGGCTGAAGCTGCTCCAACAACTTTCAAAGAGGTTAAAACTCCTCAGGCAGGAGAAAAATCTGCTTTTGCCTCTCCTATGACTTCACTGTCATCTACTTAGTCCTCTAAGCCTTGGAGAATAAAAGGGTCTTGTTTTGACCAAAAGGAGATAGAATAATTGGCTAGAATGAAAAAAAAAAAAAAAAAAAGTAGCTGTCTCCTTTTCTCTCCCTCTCAGTCGTTTTCAGTGCCAAGTTTACAAGGATGGAGGTGGCAGCCATAAAAAGGCAAACTCCAGAAATAGAGAATCCATTTTATCTGTTTTCCACTTCTTTTCCTAGACATATGTGAATTATTAATACTAAAGAGAAGAGTTTTTTCCAATACATTTTAGACAGCTAGAATTTTTATATTTTTTTTGAGAGCTAATCTTGGAGCTGCTAGGAATGAGGGAGTTTCATCTGTTTGTGTTCAGGGAATAAACTTGCCACATGTACTCTAGCTCTTCCATTTGGTTCTTGCAGGTGACAGCTGTAATGGCACTAGAGACTTGCAAATCCTGGCACCCACAAAGTTAAGCCATAATTTCGGCTCACAAACCTCTGTAACATCACATTTCACAAATGACTGTGTGTTCTGGGCTAAAAGAAAACTCTTTTGCCTCCCTTGCCTAGTTTTGGCAATACCTCAGACTCCTGCTATGAAGGAAGTGCGGCTCAAGTGGTAGCAGCTATCAAACTAAGATCTGTATTTAAGACAAAATCTAATTTAGCATCCATGAAATTAAAGCAGACTCTCTTCACAGAGTCTAAAAAGTAGATATATGACCAAGTCCATATCCCCTTTGCTGACTGGTGTGAATCCTGGATTAGACAGCAAAAATACACTTATCCTTTGGGGGAAAAAAAAACAAAAAAACAACTAAAAATCAAACCAAAACTGAAGAAGCCATTCAGGAAATTGTGGTGCTTAAGGAATTAGCTGTAAGCAGATAAGATGGCTGCATCTGGTGGGAGAGAATGCTGCCATAAATAGCAAAATATGGCTTAAAGAGTTGGAAATGATGAAATAGCTTTCTATTACTATTAAGTGGAGAAACATTTTTTGAGTCAGCCCCATCAGGAAAAGAACAGTCATGCAAAAAAGTGCTAGCTGATGGCTGATGTGATCCTGTTTGCAGTTAACATCCAGTTTCTGTGGCTACTTCCTAACTAAAATGATTTCTAAAAAGCAGTTTTCTATTGACTCATAGAATCATCAAGGCTGGAAGATACCTTTAGATCACCAGGCCCAAGCATCCACCCAGCACTGCCATTGTAGCCCCACAACCAGTAAACCATCACCCAGCACCAGGTGCCTCTCAAACACCTCCAGGGATGGTGACTCTACCACCTCCCTGGGCCAGGCAGCCTATTCCAATGCCTGACCACCCTAACAGTGGGAGAGTGGTTTCTAACACCTCCCAATCTGAGGAAGAAATGGAATTTTCTCCACAGTCTGCTTCACCTTCCCAGCAGGAATGGCTCTAGGTGGTAACTCTCAGCTGCACACACTACTGGGCACTGGCTGTGCCTCACAAAGCCAGGTAGGCAATGTGCTCCTCAAAATGACTGCAAATAAACACTGAGTAAACCTAGGAAGAAGGTCAGTGCTTCTGGAGGAGGCATTGGAAAAAAACACACTTCACTCTTCATGTTTTGTCCTCTGTCAGAGCTGGTCATTTTTTCAATTCTTTGTCCATATCTCTGCCTCTGATCCAGCTCCCAAAACAGTCCTTAAGTGACAATGGGTCTTGCACATCTCTCTTAAACCAAGAGATGCACAAAAAGTATTGTGGACCTATAGGATGCATTAGCTCTGCCTTTTCTTGGCTGCATTTTTCTCCTTTAAATTCAGTTGAAATAGTACTTACTCCTATCTTATTTACTTCCATTGTTCTGAACTCTCTATGTACAGGGATGACAGGGCTGCCTCTTGCTTAGCTGCCTCAGCTGGAGAACAACAGACAGTGGAGTGAATCCAGCAAATTCACCTATAAACTCTGTGATGTCTTCTCCACACTGATATATGGCACATAAGTAAGTAGCTTAATTTCTTTGACTCTCATCTGCTTCCCCATCTTCAGTCTTTTTCCCTTTCCCTCCATATGTTGTTTCATTTCTTGTGACACTGTTTGCTTTAGCATCTAAACACAAAAGAAAAAGGTCCAAAAGCCCTATGGTATGGTCCTTCTTTCTTAGTACTTTTCTAGTAGGAAATCCCTGCTTTTAAAGTGGAAAGTGTTCAGTCCTTTGCCATTGTTCCTCTGCTCATGCTGAGATATTCTGGAGTTGTTCCTTTTGGACTTCACTCATCTCCAGAGTGAAGAAAGCAGTTAGCTCAGTTTAAAGGTGCTCAAGATCCATTTTTGAGGAACAGCTATGGGAAAAGGGAGGATATTTTCAATCCTTTTTATCACCAGATGAGTTTTTTTCACCTCTGTGGCTGGTGGCGAGACCTTGGGAAGAGAACCTTCTTCTCTGGTGGAGAGTTCATAATGTCTGCAGAATAACTCCACCCTGCCCCCTTTACATCATACAGAGAATGCCTTTCCTTGCTTTCCCTCTAAGCATCGGGGAATTTGTGGATGCACATGTACATGGCCAAAACATGGGTTTGAGTGGAAGTGAAAGATGAGGACAAGCAAATAGACACTCAGAGACTGTGAGGTGTTTTTTAAAGCATGAAGGGTCTACAGCTATCTTTCCATTAAATCCCCTTCATCACTGGGGGAGCTATTATTAGAACAAGAGTACACAAAGTTTTGTGTCCATTACGTAAAGGCTGCGAGTAAATCTTGTTCAATTCCTTGCTGGCCTGTGCTGTTTCTCAGTACAGCAGTTTGATTATTGCCATGCTGGTTGTTGACTGGGTCTCTGACAGTCTACAGAGGGAGTAAAATGCTGCCCTTCTGATGTGGGATCTTTTGGCACTTGCTGTGGAGCTCTGTCCAAACAAATGCACAGGCAGCAAATGGAGACTCTCACCCCCTGCCTACGTGGGAGCTTAGATCAAGGAGCAGAACTCCCCCCAGTATGTATATAAATAGAATTGTATATAAAATCCCAACACCATTAGCTTACACAAATCGTGTATGCCAATCATTCTAAAAATTCTTTCCAAGCCAGCAAATCCTCTATAAATCTAAGAGATAATCAAATACATGTCTTGCAGTCACTTTACACCTTTGGTGACCTCATCAAAACATGCCAGTCCTCTGCCAAAATCCATGACTCTCTCTGTAAATTTTAGCTGTTCCAGGAAGTTTGTGCACCTGATGCAATATTACTTTAATTAAACCTCCTTCTTGTTCTAGTTCTCTCTTTTAATTTAGCTAGGGTCAAGAGAGGTGTGTCGCCATTGGAACTAAGCTGAATGTGAAGAATGATTGCTACTGGAATGATACATCCAGTATCTTGTCCTTAGCTAGAGAAATTGATACTTTCCAAAGACATGGGGAAGGGCAAAAGGCCATAACTAGTAATATATTCCTGATATTTCAAATGTTTCAAGGATTAAAGATTATGTTCAATATCATACATTTTTTAAGACAAAGTGATAATATTAAAAAATTCATACATTTCCT
Source organism: Sitta europaea (assembly GCA_013400255.1). NCBI lineage: Eukaryota > Metazoa > Chordata > Aves > Passeriformes > Sittidae > Sitta > Sitta europaea. The sequence goes on along the minus strand of VXBS01001139.1, from coordinate 1,155,122 downwards.
TTATATTTGATTTCTTCTACAGCAAGGCAACTTGTGTTGCACAGCCTTGTTTGCTACTTCCCTATTCTGCTCATATCACTCAGTCCTTTGTGAAAATACTAAACACCATCCAGAAGCACCAGCAAGGTTGCCTTGTCCCAGCTGCTCTGGAGTTTGCTCCAAGATTTCAGTCTTGCAAGGCTGCCAACATCCACCCTTAATTTATTCCACCCTCTCTCTGGGATAGGAAAACCCCCCTAAGGTTATTTATCATCAAAAAGAAGAAAACACATTTTTGGCATTAGCACAGCCAATGGGACATCTAATCCTTTCTGTTTCAAAATCTACTTGAAGTAACTCTGCAAGAAGCCCTCCTACAATCCCATATGTACCTCAACACTTTTACAGACGTGTGTTTCTTTGAAATTCCTAGCTTTTTGGAAGATTTTACTAGCTTTTTTTTTTTTTTCTTTTTTAGCCATCCCCTTTTCTTGCAGTTTGTTTTATAGCTTACCAGCCACTCCTAGATCTGATGCTTTCCTGAAGTTTAGGGAGATAAAATCTATTTAATTTCCGCAGTCTAGCAGAGGGGATCGTGTATCCAGAAGAGCTGTGGAGTGATCCTGACAGCACCATTATTTTTTGCCAACATGCTTCATTTTGTCCCGGTTTTCATTCACATTGTACCCACCTCCATCATATGAAAAGCTTATTTACAGTCCTGCATATTTCAGGGCTTGAAATAACCATAAGTGGCTGTTGAGCTCACCGTTTCCCACACACATTCGCTCTTCAGTCAGACCTTACTATCAGGCTCTCAAGCGACTGACTGCAATCCCTGGCTGCTAGAGATGTCCCCAGATTTGGCAGCCCCAGTGTGGTGTGCCCACCTTGCTTCAGCCCCGCTAGCTGGCACTTGTGACGAGAGCTGTCCCTGGCAGCACAGGGACCTGCCCCAGCCCCTGGATCCCTTGTGCACCTACCCAGGGATCAGTGCATTCCGGACTTCCTAGGAAATCACTGGGCAGGTCAGACAGAACACTATGCAGATGAACTGCTCAAATCCTTGCAGATAGATCAGTGAAACAGGGTGGAGGAAGTTATGCAAAACTCTGGCTAGACAGACCCAAAAAAAAAAAGAAAAAAACATAAGCCCCCGCCCTCTGTCTGGTGATCCTGATGACTGAGCAACAATGGAAACGCATTTATTTGCCAAAAAGAGCTTCTCTACTGCTTAAAAGGAGCTGTGTACACTCATCCCTGTCTTTGTGGTCCTCTTAAACACTTGCATCTCTAGTGCAAGGAATGAAAAGCTGGTCAAAATTCGTCACTGGAATGAAATGTGAGTTTCCTGCCATCACTCATCCCTTCCCTCTTCCTTTCTCTGCGAATAGATAAGGAGGTGGTTCTCTCCAGAAGGGTTTGTTTGCTTTGTGAAGCATTTCAAGCCTCAAGTGCCCGAGGCTGTAAGGTTAATGCTGCAGGACAGGGTGTATTGTTTCTCAAGTCAAGTTCTGATTAGTGCAAGAAGGAAAAAAGTAATTTCTCATGCTGTTTTCCCCTCTTGTAAACAGAGATGATTAGAAGCAATTTTTTGCAAAGGTTTTGGTGAGAAAAATGCACATGGAAAATGTGCTCTGTTCTCTCTGTTTGCAATCAGCCCTTCTCATATTTTTTCCTTCTAACCAGCTATTTTGAAATAAGTCTGATTAGCTTACTCCTAGCATATATTTTGGATTATGGCATTGCAAATTATTTTGTGGTGTGTATGTACTGCATACACGATGTATCATTTTCTTAAATTTATCATCAATTATTTTTTTCCTTTGGCACTTCCTGTCAGATAAATAGAGATAACTGAATTTGGATGTGAATTTTATGGGTGGGGACGGAAGGAAAAGAGGCAGTGGAGGGGGAAGGAGCAGCAAATTGTTTTGCAAAGAGTCTCTGGGCTGGAGCCATGCTTTTGTTTGAAAACATTGATATATACCCAGTGACTGATACTGTTAAAAATAGCACAATGGCAATAGTCTATGAGAAGGCCTAAATTATAGGTCGTGTAGCTACTAATGAAAAGCACCTATGGCTCCCAAGTGTCACTTGCCAAATATTGTATTCATGTCTCAGTCCCAAAGGTTTGTGGGATGAGAGAAACCAGCCCATAGAGGCTAATCTGGTAATTCTTGTACATGCCTCTGTCTCCACAAAAAATTGTCATCAACCCCTGACTAGTCCAGTGAAAAACAAACTCAAGTTAGGTGAGGGTTGCTGTCCTGTTAGCAGAGGCCTGGGAGCAGTCTGGGGTGAGGAGAGGAACAGAGTCCATGCTTAGGATGTGGTTGTGCCCCATGGAGGGAGCTTTTCGAGATTTTGCCCTGATGGGCTAAGAGTGGTGGAAACCCTGCCCAAAAAAGAGAGGTGGAAATATTTTTATAACTGCTTGCACTCACATTTCCCCAGATTATTCAGATACTGCAAGGATGAATGCAGTAACACTTGCAAGTTACTCAGCTACTACAGTGTTGCAAGCTATATGAGGTAATAGAGAAATATTTCATTCATTTCCAGGGACCAGCTCACTGGCCCTTTTCCAGCAGCACTGTAAACTTGTAAAACTGATGGATCAGTTTCCCAAGGGTCTTTATTACCAAGACTTCTGACTTCTCAGCAACTGGAACAGCCTTGAAAACTATTCAGAACGTGCAAGATGCTTAAAATAAGCTTGCAATTAGTGTTCCCCAGGGTTTTGTGCTGGACTTCTTTTCCCAAAGACTCTTTTCTGTCATATTTAGCAAAGGAGAATTGGATGAGGCTCTCTTGGGGCTTATCTCTGTCAACAGGAAAAGGGCACTTCTAAATGAAACAGAGTGCTACTGCTCCCTTCCTCAAAGGCAAAATCCACTGCAATGACTAAGTTATGTCTCCAACCAGTTTAAAAAATTCCAAACATTAGGATGACTTGGGTCTGCTTCCAAAGGGGCTTAGCACAAATATGTGTATAACTGAATTTCAAACATAGTTCTGCATGTGAATTAAACTCCACAAAACACCATTACTTTGACTTTTGCTATATAAAATATGAATTTATGTGTGCCTCATGTCTCTCTCAGCTGTCCTACTTTGGTATCCCTGTCCCTCTGTGTCATTAAGGCAACCTCTTCCTGAGTGAAGCCATCTTCTGTTTGCTGGCACCTGGAGCACAGACCATGTACATCATCATTACACACGGGATACTGGATTCATTGTCTTAAAGGTTGTCTTTAGAGAGATTCTGTTTTTGAAAGTTTTAACAATATTTAGACATCTAATGATAATATATGTATTATGTAGCATATGATCTAAATACACATATGAGATATGTGACATAAGACTATACTGGTAATACTTTTTTTTTCCACTATAAAGAAAAAAAAAATTAAAATTGTCCATGCATACTTCTGGATGCTAAAAGCTGTGAGCTGTGCCCTTCCCCTTCAGTTTCAGGCAAATAAAAATAAAACAGGAGCCCAAGAACCACTTTGTTCCCCAACCCTGCCCCCGGGTGTATAAATAGCAGGCCAGGCTACCCTGTGCCTGAGTGGCTGCTGGAGTTCCACTCATTCCAGGGATCTTCAGACACCCTCTTATCAAAACAGAAAGGCTGACTTCACTCCCACTCTCCCCTGATTGATTTCATGTTGGAAACAGGTAACACGACAGCTTCCATTGTCCTTGAATTAGCCACCTACTTCCAGAGGTCAAACAAACAGGCCGAAGGACCCGAAACTCACTTCAGCTAATTGCTGCCAAAATTCCTTCTCGGCAAAATAAGCAGGGGCCAGAGCAGTCCTGGGTGACAAATGTTCTCCAGAGAGATGGACAGAAACCATCCTGAGCGGGCTAACGAGGGGTATCAAACTACAGGGCTGGGGAAGAGGCGAAATGCGAGACAAAGTCCAGTGCCAATTTTAAACTTAGGAGCCAGAGCCACAGAAAGTTTCTACTTGATTTTAATAGGCTTTGAAGTTTTGGTCAAGCTGCAGTGGAGCTGAGCAGTGGCATTAGGACATAGCTGTCAGATTCAATCCTGGAGCTCTGGAGGCTCATTTTTACACTGGGCACCAGCATGGCCCTTTACTTGCTGAAAGCTTTCTGGCATCAACATTTCCTACGAGCTTTCTGCTTTTGTATTTTTAGAAACAATATGAGTTTAGACACAATAGGTGGTGGCTAGAACTTTTCACTCCTCTCCCTCTCATTTTCACTGTTTTCTCCTTCAAGCTGTTTTCAAGCTGTTTCCTTAACTAGTCTCTAATAGATTTTTCTGTTGCTTAGCAGACACTGCAGTTACTGCTGTGCAACCTGTATCATGTATTTCAACACGTACACCATGCCTGAAATGATTGGTGTCACTGTTCTGCCACTTTCATACGTTCTCTAGAATGAAAGCTTTGAGAGTAAGAGGATTGTATCACTGTGCTTTGGAGGGTGCTTCTCATGCAGAGAGGGAAAGTGCAGGCCTGTGCCCAGCTAATAGGTTGCAGGAACTTCATGTTCCTCCAAAGTACTGTCAGCTCCTGTTTAACCCTAGATTGATTGATGTGACTCCACGTCCCACCTGCAGCTGCACAGATGCTGAGGACAGGCAGCTCGTAGAACCAATTGCATCATGTCCTGCTTTACTTGCAGTTGTTTATATATAGCCTGACCTCTACAGGAAATGGCTGGTACCTTTTTCCATATGTGGGTATACTAAATAAGCCCAGAGACCAACTGAGATATCCATAGTTTTGATTTATCCATGTTAGGTGACCACCTTGCTTGTAGGAAGCATGGATGAGAAATACTTCAACAACAGCTTTTTCTTTCTTTTCCTCTTTCCTTAAATTGTCTAAGAGAGTATTTTACCCTTGCTTCAACAGCCTTAAATTCTAAAATACTTGTTTCTCCATCTTTCTTTTGTTCCCTATCCTGTTTTGAAACGAACAGGGGTCTGAGCAACCTGACTTAGTTGAAGATGTCCCTGTTCATTGCAGGGGGGTTGAACTAGATGACCTTTTAAGATCCCTTCCAACCAAAACTAGTCTAAGTGGCCTGCTCCTGCTGCCTTGCAAACATCAGCATGATAATGTTTTGTGTCTAAGACATCGTGAAATATAGTTTAATACTGGCTCTTCCTGTTTCCAGCTCTGCCTAGACTTCTTAGCAGCCTTTGTGGCTCTACGAGCCTCCTGTGGCTCTGGTCTGAACATCTTTCCAGACAGAGCCTGCAACACTTCTGCACTTTCCTCCCAGCAAGGCTTCTTCCTCTTGCCAAGGGCAGCCTGTGTCAGACTAACCTCACAGCTGTCCTGTCACAGAGGTTAAACAAAGGCAATGTGTCAGATTTCATTCATCTGGGCTTCAGGACAGCATCTGATGTCCTGCTTCAATCCTGCCAAATGTCCTGCCAAAGCCATCATTTTTATGCCAGGTGAGCAGAAGACTGCAGCAGGGAAGATTGCAACGAGAAGTATGAGGCAGAAAGGCTTGGAGTTTGTTTACATATTTGTATATAATTATATAAATATATGGCTAAAAATTAAAAGGTATTGAAAGCTTTTCTGCTTAATATTTTCACAGTAAACTAGGCAAAAAGACTGCAAATTTGCTAATGCCATTTCTGGATGACAGAAGTTGGGAGGCCTTATCAGGAGGGAGGAAGATCTGAAAAATGTTATGGACTTGAATTCAGAAATATAGATAACAAAAACACACATCTGGATATAATTTATCAGTAAACCGAAAATGGGAGAAAAATAGGAAAAAAATTAATCAACTTGGCAACTCTCCAGTACCTTTGGAGCACCATTACAATTTTCTTTGGCGAGGGAAATGTCACTCTGGGACATGTCAATCAAGATGTTTCCACTGGAAACACTAAATCCATGGCAGAAGATGACATCAGTAAGGTGTCCTTAGGACACTACATATGAATTTGATGTCTCATGCCCATGGAAAACACAAATCCAAGCAGGTGTAAAGAAAGGCTACTGAGATCACCAGGAGTGCCATGATCTTTCCTCTCAAATGGAGGCCAAGGCAACCTCGGCTTGTTCAGCCCAGGAAAATGAAGGTTGACAGGGGATATGGTTTCCCTCTAAAAATACCCAGGAGTCAAACAGCAATGAGGGAGAACTATTTAAACCCATATGTGGCTAAAGTTAGTCTGGAAATAAGATGCAGGTTGCTGGCATTAAAACAAACAGGGGCAAAACCAGCCTTCTGATGGGACCATCTGGGACCAAAAAAGCACAGGACTTTTAAGATGTAAATTCAGTTGAGAAGAAAGCCTGTAGCATTTCAGGAGGAGAAGGCTCCTGGATCCACCCAGGGAGGGCACAACTGTTTCTGTCAGTGAGGGGTATTTCCATGTATCTGTCCTCTGTCCCTCTTGCTCATCTTGATTTATGTACAGAATTCTGACCAAAACTATCAGCACAATGCAGGTTTCAGTCCTTTAGGGGTGAGACCCAGATCTATGTGGCAGCAAGCCTTGAAATGTTAACAAGGAACTGGTGTTTTCACAAATAAATCATCACAAAACAATTTATACATAAATATGACACTGGTGTGTTTAAGTTTGGTTCAAATTCTTAAAATTTATAAATACAAGCTTCTCTGGTGGCTGTTTCTTTCTTTTCCTGCTGTTCTCCTCTGTAAGTAAAGTTTCCCTGTATTTCATTTACTGTGGGAATAGTTATTAGTTGATATAATATCTTATGAGGGCAGCAGTTAAAATAAGATCTTCTCGACATGTCCTCTGATCTTACTGCTTTCATGCCTGCTTTGTATTTCTCTGGAGATAAAAACCCCAAACAACTCTGGAGGTGGTTACAAAGGCCTAGAGAGGTTTCTCTGTATGCACAGTTTTTGTATGGCTTTACCTAAGCAGTTATAAAATCCAGGGTAGCTAAGTCAAAGCAACAGGAAAGATAAATTGATTTTTTTCCCCTTAGTTTATTTCCAAACACTTATAAATGTATTGTTAGACCTTTTGATACAGTGGGATGTCACTAGTTTGGACTGTGCTCATTTTTGTACCAGTTCAGTTGTGTGAACTGGCTGGAGGGCTTTGACTTGAGGATGATGTGGGATCGTGGTGGTGGAGCCCCAAACGGCATCTGCTGAGTGCCGAGGCTGAACAGCAGAACAGACCCTATAAAAAGCCTGTGCTTTGTGAGTGAGGGGTGCTGGTAGGAGTAAAGCAGGGTAGCTGCCTGCTCTCCTGCTGTGCCCTCTGTCCAAAGCCCAGTGCAGGGCTGCTCCCGTGGCTGACCTGCCAGGCTCTTTGTGCTGCAGCTCGCACCCGCTCCCTCCCTCGCCAGGGCAATCTATCACACACAAGCTGCACCTCCTCTCCCATGGCATTAATTAATATAAATAACTGCAAGGATCACTCTGAAAGTTTGGCTGTTTACCTGCCAAACCCTAATTAATTGGTATCCGTGGTGGATCTCAAATATAGCTCAAAGACATCACTCAGCAAGCCCTCCCTGCACAGCTGATGGACAGTAATTAAATCACTCCAAGCCACAGGTTTCTGCATTAACCATTCCTTGCCATTAAGGAAAAGGAAATTAAGGCAGGTGGCTTGCTTTAGTAGGGATAACTAAAATCATTACTCCCTTAACTTCCTTGACTGTCAAAAATGGTAAATATGAAGTCTGGGGGTTTTTTTCCCTCCTTTTTCCTTCCCATGTATTGCTCCATTTGAAGAAGCAGAAAGGGCTATGTCAGCCTGGGGTAGAGTAATCCAGTAGTTAGTTGTTAGTAGCTGTGAAGGAATTTGGAAAAACTGGTTTCAATTCTTTGACAGTTGATTCCTTGCATGTATAAATGTTTATTGCCTCTGGTCACCATCTGTAAAATGAGGCTAATGCCTCACAGCAGGGCTAAGGATGAGGCTGTTCAGGCTGTGACGTTCTGAGAAGCTTCAGATTGATTTCAGTCCCTAAAATGGGCCATGTTTAATGTGATAAGAAGATAACCTTAAGCTTCTGAAAAGGTTAATTGTGTTTCCTGGAATGAAGAGCTTTAGTTGCTGTTTCGTTGGTTTGCACTCCCAAGGTAGAAATGCTTAATCTGTGGCATGGGCTGGGTCATCCACATAGGTGGTCCTTCTTTTACCTGAGGAGGAGGGAACAAAACAGATATTCCTAGCTTAGAACTAGGAATGACTAGGCTCCAATGTGTCTGCTCAGTCACTACAAAGGAGTACAGTAATAACATACATTTCCTCTGTTTATGCAATTTACCAAGATTCTAGAGACACTGTAAACAAGGAGTATTTTATTAGTAAATATTACTTTCTCTTTACAAAGGAAAGCACCACTGAAGAAAAACTAAAGAAAGCTTGATTAGCTAAAATGAAAAAAAAGAAATCAGAGTATAAAAAACTAATAAATCCATTTATAACATTAAGCACTTCAATGGCTAGCATGAGAACACCAGCACTGTCAACTTTTCATTCTGATGAATATTGTGGGATTAAAAGCTGTCTTCATCACTGAAATGGGGAGCAAACTGCTGTCATAGGGGACAAAACTATAGAAGAAGTAACACAAGAAATGCTCAGTGAGAATACTAGCTGGTGACAAGAGAAAATGGTCAGCACAGCTGGGGGGAGAACAGGGCTCTAAGAGGAGAGAAAAAAGGGTGACAAGTAAGAGAAAACTTGACTATGAGGGGTTTTTGTTTTTGGTTTTTTTTTTTTGGCTGACAAAGCTGTTCCAAAGGGAATTGGGTGAGTGTAGCTGCCCAGCTGGCTGGATCCTGAACCTGCTGCCAGCCACTCTGCCCAACCACATGGCTCCTCTCATGCTAAGAATTCTTTGGGCTAACTGGACTTATTGTGGTGTACAGGATATATAAGAGAGGATGCAATTCAGCACTGGGTATCTTTCCAAAACAGGGACAGGAAAAAGAAAAGGAGAACAACACAAACAAACAACAAAACCACAAAATACCAAACAAAACCCAAAAGTTCTTCTGTGATATCAGTTCTAGTTGATTTGGGCTTCACTGTGACCAAAGTGTAACAACTTAGCCTGTCAAAAGCTGACTGCAGCCCCTGCTGACACTCATAAAAATTATCTAATTTATTTTTTGGCCACGTAGCTATCTTGGAACTGGAAATAAGCTGTTATGCTCTAGATGATATTCACATTAACCTCTTTAAAGAGAGGGTTACTTTGTGCTGAACACCAGTTATATGCTGAGTGTAAATATTTACGCTAGCTTCACCTTGGGAAGAAAAGCAAAAGTGAAAGTAGCAGTGCAGTAAAAGCACAGCTTGCAGTTCAATGCCTTAGCACACAGAAAAGAAATGTTACATTAAGCGATACTCAATTAAGAATAATTCGACTGTGCATTGTTAATCTGTTCACAATTGATGGGCTACTTTTTCCATTTACAAATACCTTTTTGTATTTCACCACCGCAGGTGATATTCTCTGTCAGTTTTGCAGTGCCCATTACCTGGCACCTAAGGCATTTCATTAGCATTTAAACGAGACTTGAGGGCCTGAGTAATTCTGAGATACAGCCTATCTGCCTGGCTAGCTGACTACTGCATTTAATTAATTTCCAGACTCCTTCCTTCCTTGTTCAGGGAGAAAAATGCAACCTCTGTCTAAAATCCAGTAGTGGTAAGAAGAACAGGCAGGCCACAGTTCTAGCTGCTGCCTAGGTTTCTTGCTCAACTTACTATCTCTAATTTCGCTATTCATCTTTAATGAAAAGCTTTTACTCGAAGAGAATATTTGAAAAGTGACCAAGAACGGAGCGATCTCTGTGCCCTGTCTTGGAGGCAAAGGAGCCCTGTCTCTGGAGGCAAAGGAAAACAGATTCATTTGTTACAAACTGATCATGCCACAGCAGAGCGATGACGGACTGTCAGCTTTGAGCTGGGAGTGGCACTGTCCTTGCTGCAGTGGGTGGGTATGGCGCAGATTGCAGGCAGGCTTGCCAGGGCTGAAACCTGCTGCAACACCAACCAGCAAAAGTCTTTCTGCACGTTTTTTTCAGCCGTGATGAATTAATGTAACACTGTCTTGAGATGCTGCATGTGCAAGCTACTTCTCCAACAGGAAAGACTGAAGGCTTTGGGAGAACTGAAGTGGAAAAGGATGTTTTTCACTCACATGGCAAAGTGCAAAATCAAGCAGGACCACAGGCTGTGTGCTCTGGTGAACTGAGAGCAGATTGCTACCCAAGCAGTCAGCACAGGGACATGATGATACTGGAGATACCACATGAGTCACACTGGAGTGTGGGGTCTAGGAGCTTTTTCTACTCTAATAAATAAAACAGCTTGAGAGTGACCTATAGCCCTTGTGACACAATGAAAAATCCCTGTGTTGGGTAATTTTTACCTCCATGAATTAAAATCATGTGAGAGTCTGTTTGCGTAACAGGGATTTTTAGTTTTGCCTGGTTGCAGAGACTTAATAGGAAGAGAGCAGACTAAGGAAGGAAGATTTCTGAAACAGTGGTTTGGCTACAGTAGTGGTGGGTTTAGATGCTTTTTGAGGTGCATTTGTCCTAGTTATGGCAAGTGAGAAGACACACAGCTCTGTGGGCCGCTGTTTAAATACCCTTGTTACGGTTCACAGAGCCAGGGCTCAGAGGATTGGACAGGCCCTGGTTTCATGCACACCCAGGCACCTAAGGCACAAGTCTTCTAACCCAGCATCAGCTCCAGCCTGAGGGCTCCCGTTCAGGGCAGCATGTGAGGGCAGTGGGCACAGCAGGGCCAAAATCAGGCTCAAGGCTGTGCAGGTGACAATAAAAGCAAGGGACAGTGCTCTGAGGCCAGAGGGGGGAGGGAGGGCTGTCCATTATGAGGACTGTGTGTTGTGTTGAATGGTGATAAATAAGAATTTAAAACTTTCTTACTGTGGAGAAGCACTCCTTCTCCACAGTAAATCCATGCTTGAAGAGGGTACTGAAATCCTATGAATCGTGCTGATAATGGCACTGTTAACTAGACGCACATTTCTTTCACAGCCGTTTTTACTTGAAATGACTTCTTGTCGCATGTGGAGTTTGTCAGCCTCACCAAGCTGTGAGTGAGATACAGCTGAACGTGACTCCGAAACGCCGCTGTTCCATCGCCGCCCTGCTCCTGCCGCTCCAAAGGCAGCGGCTGGTGTTGGCAGGCCCAGCAGAGCCCTCCCAGCCAGCCTGCCCCGCTCCAGGGATTCCCAGCTGCATTCCCAGCTGGACAGTCTCCGAGTTAATGAATTAGTCCTGTAACAATCTGATCAAGCATCACCTTAGAACTTGTTTCATTTCATGCATCCGCTCCTACAGCGAGGCTGTGCCAGAAACCTTAATTTCTGGCGGATCCCTTCGAATTTCGGAGCTCAAGTTCTGCATGGCTACTCTGTACCTGTCTGTTCTTTTGCCAACTAGCCCTCTGTGTTAGCTCCAACAACTCTTCTGCCTCGCCGCCGTTCCCCCGCTTTGATGTCCTCAGGGGGCGAGTACATCCCTGTCATTCCTCACGCTACTCCACATTAAATCAAGCAAACTCCTTCTTTCCGTAGGGTCTCGCTGCTCCTCCTCAAGCTGCCCCCGCAGCTTCTCCCCATCCCAGCCCCTTCCCTCAGGGTGGGCACGCGGGGCGCGGCCCCTGCGCTTCACAGGTGCGCCCGCAGCTGCCCGTGCGTAAATCAAGGCGGGCGGAAAGAGCGTTCTGCTGTTAAAAACAAAACAACTCAAACAACCCAGCAAACCTGGGCACTGCGCGGGCTTTCCGGCGCCTGCCCCGCTCCGCAGCCCCGTCCCGCGGCGGCCCGGCAGGGCTGGGCCGGGC